>JANBPO010006859.1:23850050-23977413 GCA_024336825.1 Amorphophallus titanum
CTGTCGGTGGACTCCGTGACCTCGGCGCCTTCGCTGGCGATCCAGTCCGGCTCCACAGGCCCCGACATCGGCACATCGCCCTGCGTCGAGGTGACTTCGTAGTAGTAGCCGTTGTAGACAGTCGGCAGCACCTTGTCGCCGACTGCATAATTGGTTAGGCGCTGCCACGCCTGCGTCGGCGCATCAGGGTTGTTGGCCACGGCCTTGTACAGCAGCCCGTTAGGCACCGTGGGCGTCACCACGTCCCCGTTGAAGTACACGCGCTCGGCTTCCCACGCGCCCGTGGAAGCCCGCCAGTAGTGATAGATGCCGCCATCGCTCCACTCGGCCACCACGTACAGCGCGCCCATGAAGGGCCCGGCGAAGTGGATCTTGTCCAACGTCGCCGTGGAGTCCGGGTCCGGGTGCGCGAGCACGTTGGCCAGATAGCCAACGGGGGTGTAGTCGCTCACCTCCGTGGTAAAGGTGTGCAGAATGTTCTGGAACGCAGTGAGGCCGACGGTGGTGGCCGCCAGTACCGCGTCGCGGATCGTGCCATCGCGCTGCACCCAGGTCTTGGCGCCCGTCTGGTAACAGTTGAGCGCGTCGTACAGGGTCTCGGCCTTGGTGCCGCCCTTGATTCTCTGGCGGTTCAAGCCGCCCTTGGCTGTGGTGTAACTGAGCGCCCGCATCAGGGGGTGTTCTGCGCAGTGGATCGCGGCATCACGGCCGGCGCCAGCGGCGACACGCCGGGTACGTAGCGCTTGCCGGTGTGGGTGCCCGCTACCAACGAGCCCAAGTGCTCACGCGCCTGTTCCCACATGGCGTTGCTGGGCTTGGCGTAATACTCCAAGGCATTCGCCATCGCCCAGAGGTACACCAGGTTGCCGTCCATGGTCGGCTTGTCGTTATCCTCCTCGAAGGCCGCGAGGCCGAATTCGCCCTTGATGTAGAGCTGGTAGCCGCTGACGTTCGGCGCCGGGAACACCTCGATGCACTGGCGGATCTCGTACATGTACGGGATCGTGGGCTGCATGGCCGTGGTGTAGAGGACAGGCGGGATGCCGCAGCGCATGGGCGTCCACAGGCCGTTCAGGTCCACGATCCACGCACCCTCGATGTTCTTGTAGGGCTCGAAGTTGAAGATGCACGAGTCAGCCGGTGAGTAGCTGGCGACGATCTGCCCCTCGGTCGTGCCGGAGGTGTCGATCGCCGCGCCGCCGGAAGTCAGCGCGAAGTTGCAGGTCGAGCCCGAGGAGCCGACCACGAAGTAGCGTGTGTAGGCGTCAATGCCGGTAGGCAGATGGCCTTCACCGTCGATGTGAAAATATATTTCCCGGCCATTGGGTGGCGCATCCTCTGCGCCGAAGTCCACGACGCCGGGGGAAGCGACCGACACCTCAACCTCGGCATCGGTCCAGTTCTCATCGTTCTCGCGCAGCCCGTAGAAGCGCTCGTTCTCCACCATGGTCCAGCGGAAGAAGCGCCGTGTGCGCAGCGCCGGGTACTTCAGGTACAGGAAGTTCTGCGCGTCCTGCAGGAACGTGGTGAGCAGCGCCGCCATGCCCGGGGGCGGGTTGGCTGCGACGGCGGCGAAGCCCAGGCGCTGCAGCATCCGCGTGCGGTACTGCGCCAGCGTCAGGTTGTCGTTCTGGTCAACGCACTCGCAGTTGAAACTTGGCACTCGGCTCTCCAAAAGAAACGGGGCGCACGAAGCGCCCCGTCGTTCGTGCTGTCAGCACTCGGCTGCCGGCGCTCAGGCGCTGGCAGTCTTGTCGCCGCCGAGCAGGTCCTCGGCCGGCTTGCGCTTGGGCTTGCGCGCGGGCTCGGCTTCGGCAGCCTCGCGGGCCTCGGTCATGGCCTTCGCCAGAGCCTCGACGCCGCGGGAGCCTTCGCCGTACACGCGCTCCGCGTAGCTCAGGGCATCGTCGCCCGAGCCACGCTTGCCGTAGAGCGAGGCCATGCGGTGCATCTCGCTCTCGGCATCGGTCGGCCACTTCCGGTTGGGGAAATCCTTCGCCTCCCCGACCGTCAGCCGTTCCTTGGAATGCACCGCCTCCAGCACCGGCACCTCCCATGGGGCGACGTAGCTGGAGATGGTGGCGGTCTCATTGCGCAGAACGCTGATCTGGATGAATCGCATCGGAACCTCAGTTGTTGAGCAGCCAGGCGTTGGCCGACGTGGACACCCGGATGTAGCGGTAGCTGGCCACGAAGGTCTCGAAGGCGTTGGCCGCCGAAATCGTGGCCAGGGTGACGGGCGACGTGAAAGCCTCGTCGTCCGAACCCTGGATCACGAGCCCGTTGCCGCCGGTCACGACCAGTGTGGAGCCCGGCAGGAACGGCGTGCCCTCGCCCAGGAGATCCGTCGCCGTGTTGTTGATGAGTTTCGACTGCATGGCGATGGCTCCTTAGTAGATGGCCAGAACCGCGTTGGCGCGGCGCTTGTTGGTGGACAGCGCGTAGGTGCTGGTCAGGCCGAAGTAGACCACGAAGCGGTTGTACACCATCGGTGGGTTGCGCTTGACCTGCCAGCTGCCCTCGATGGGGCGCAGCTTCATGTGGCGCGTGTTGATGAAGTAGCAGCGGTTGGACCATGGGATCGCCGGGCTGTCCAGCGAGTCCAGTTCGTCCATCGCCGGGTCCCACACCATCGGCACGCCCTTGTAGAACAGGTCCGTGACCGCGGCATCCAGCGACACGCCACCCTTGGTGTTGCCGCCGTTGAAGATGTTGCGGTTGATGGTGATGCCGGCCTGCTGGCGGTAGGCGTCCATGAACGCCGAGCCCATCAGGATGAAGTCCGGGGCCTCGCCGCCGTAACGGACGCACTCGCGCCAGGCGATCTCCATCTCGTTGATGAGATCGTCCGGGTTGATGGCCGTCTTGGCGTAGTTGCGCCACCAGGTCGAAGTGGACTGGTTGATCGTACCCACGACCGAGCTGGCCGAGGGATCCAGCTGGATCAGGTGATCCAGGCCCGGCGGCAGGTTCGAGTCAGCGCTGTTGGAGCGGTGCAGGGCGAGATCCAGGTAGTTCTCGTGACCCTTCATCAGGGTCTCGTTGTTCTCCTCCAGCAGGTTCGTGAGCTGCACGACCTCGTTCTCGGTGCGCGTCGGGCGCGTGCCGTTGGGCTGGATGATGATGCCGTTCTGCCGCAGCTGGTCCTCGTTGAGGGCGTAGCCGGTGAACACGTTGCCCCAGCTGTACTTGGCCTGGGTGATGGTGCGCTTGGAGTTGAAGTCCACTTCCTGCGCGCCCCAGTAGGACTGGGAGTTGTCGTCGTTGGTATAGCGCAGCTGCTCTACGACGTTCTGCAGGGCGCCGGTCCACTCGGCCTTCTTCGACACCAGCTTCTTGTAGAGCGGGTGCGCGATGTTGATCTGATCGACCGCAGGGCGGTTCTTCAGATACATGTCCAGCGAGTAGTTCTGGGCTGCCGTGATCTCTTCTTGGGTAAAGGGCATGTCGGTCTCCGAAAATGACGTGGAAAAGGCGAACCTTCTCCGCTCACTTCGGGGCGCCACGGAACCCTTACTCAGTGCGGTCGGCTGCTGGAGGCAGCGGTCATCCTACAATGGCTGGGCCGACTGTAGGCCGAGTCCTACGCGGAAGTCAAGCCTATTCCGCCTACCGTAGCCCGGATAATATCTTCGGTAAGCGCAGCCGCCCAATACGCCTCGAACGCCAGTACCTCCCGGTCCAGCGCCAGGAACTGGTGTTTGACCCCCGGGGGCACTTCCAAGTGGTCCCCGGGGCCTAGGCGCGTGACATCCAAGGTGCCCGACGGCTGCCACACCTTCACCAGCAACTCGCCGCGCTCGACATAGAAGCCGTTCCACTTGTGCGCGTGGTGGTGCTCGGAGCAGTAGCCATGCGGCTTGACCATGATGCGGTGCAACTCGATGGCGTGGTTCTGAAAGATCAGTGCGGTCTCGCCCCACGTCTTGCCTTGTCGGTTCATTGCGCCCTGGCCGTGCTCAGGATGAACTTCACCTGCTCCAGCGGCAGCGTGACACGCCGCGCGATGCCCTCGGCCGCCTGACCTTCCTCGTGCCACTTGATGATGCGGATAATGTCGGCGTCGTAGAGCGTGCGCCGGATGCCGCGCCGGGAACCGCGCACCTTGGCGACCATGAGCCGCAGGCGCTCCTGCTCCGCGCGCCGCGCATCCAGGTCCTCAGCCAGCGCCTTGTTCATGTCGGACAGGTCCCATGCCGAGGCGTCGGCAACCGAGTCGGATTTCAGCAGCTCCCGCAGCTCGTACTTGGTGACGGCGAACACCATGCCCTGCGGGACCTGCGCCTCGCAGAAGCCGAACCCCACGTCGCGCACATGCACGTACCGCATCTCCGCGGCGTGCTCCAGTGCCTTCTCTTCCAGTGGGCTCAGGCTGCGCGGCGTGAACACCTCATCCGGGCGCCACGCCGGCCAGTCGTTAGTCAACGGCCCGCTGACCGGCCGCACCGGCACATTGCCGAGTTTCATCTTGATCCGCTGCACTATCTGTCCGAAGTAGCTGGCGGAGCGCCCGAAGTTCGGGTTCCCTTTCTTCTTGCCACCGTGCTCGTGGAAATACAGCCCGGTGCTGTAATGCTGGATGCCGATGACCACAACCGGGTTCGCACCGAGGATGGCCGCGTACAGGATGGCCTTGAGGCCGGAGTTGCACGGCATCAGCTGCGGGCTGCGGTAATCCGCCCACCAGTGGCGCGACAGCAGCATGGTCTCTGGCATCAGCTTGCGCAGGCGCGGTTCCTGCGGCGCGTCAAGTGTGTGGTGTATGTCGTCGTTCACACAGGCGAACTGCGGCTTGAGCCCAAGGTGCAGCGCGTGCTCGTTGGCCGAGATGATCGTGCAGCCGTCCACATCGAAGCCATGCTCCCGCAAATGCGCCAGCTCCTCGGGCGCACTGGGCGCGCCGCCGACGACAAGCACAGGGCCTGCGCGCTGGCCGACCAGTTTGCCGACGAGCTGGTTGACTATCATAGAATCTTGTACTCCGGCCCGTAGTTGTGCTTCGCCAAACACCCCTTGGTCTTCTGGATAGTCGTGAAGCTGTCGTGCGCCTCAATGGGCCACGGGAAGTATTCCGCGATGACAAAACGCTGCGGGGAGATGAATTTGTCCACCGGCAGCGCACCCTTACGCTTGGCCATCTTCACCAGCAGATCCGCGCCGCCGGGCGTGAGGTAGTAGCCATGCGCGCCGGGGATCTTGTCCCCGCAGGAGAACAGCGGGTAGAAGCCCGGCAGCCTCGGATTGCGCAGCTTGCCGAAGCTGGGCTTGCCGAGATTGATGATCTCCCCCTTGTCGGCCAGGTCGGGTATCGACGCTACAACCACGGAGTCATGCTCCATGATGACCGCACCTTCGGTGCTGTGCGCAATCTCCTTCCAAATGCGGTACTGCGCGACGAAGTTGCCCATGGCCGCAGGCGTATTGCTCCACGTCTCATCGAACTCGGCCTTCTGCAGCCCTTCGGCGGCCAGTTCTCGCATGGCCACGTCGCGCCAGACGCCAGCGCGCAAGGTAGCTTCGAGCCCGAAGCTGTTGGCCGAGTCGTAAGCAAGCTTGGCGAAAGTGTGGATGGTACAGCACTGATGAATTAACGCAGTTGCTACCCGCCGAACCAGGCGACACAAAATATGATGTAGCGCACCGCCGCTTCCAGAAGTACTACATTGATCTGAACAAATGCCTGCGTAAATACCTAATTTCCCAGCCTTCTCGCCTCTCACAATTCTTGCCACAGGTTTACGTTGAAACAGGACTAATGGCGCTAGTCGCAGAGGGAACTCATGGCATACACCATGATTACGGCTCATTCTATGGCCGCGGAATCTTGCAACTGACGTGGGCAGGAAATTATGCAGGTTACGGCCAATTTAGAAACATCCCAAACAATTCGTCTGGCAGCTATGCCGATACTCAAAATCCAAATGACCCCATAACAGGCACATCAAAACACGCGTGGGCGGATGGAGGAGAGAAAAAGCAGTGGTCTCCTCGATATGACCCGATCATTGTCGCCACTGATACCTATAGTGCATGCGATAGCGGAGGCTATTTCTGGATCAGCAAGCACTTTACTGGACAGACAAACCTCAACCGCGTTGCTGATGGTGGCTTCACTACAGAAAATGTTGGCAAAACCTCTGTCTTAATCAATGGCGGAGGAAATGGTTACAACGAGCGAGAAGGCTATGGAGCTTATGTGCACCGATATCTTTCTGATGACATTGATACAAGCAAGACCAAAAACCTAACCTTTGTTAAATATGGAATAAACAACGGCACCTGGGCAACACATGGCAATGCATCCACCAGTGTTGACTTCACTCCGCAAAGGCCGCGGTAACAACCAATCTTTTTTGGTAAAGAAAATGAATCCAAAGAAAGCAACAACGCGATATCTATTTGCGACCATTGCCCTAACAACGTTAGTGCCGACCCTATGCTATTCATATAACTCAGGCAGCCCAGCCTCAATACAAGCCGACTCGACAGCATTTAGCAAATCGTTCGCGAATTGGGGATTTGTCTCCCTCGGTACAAGCTGTTTGGCAGCGTCTGTTGTAGACTGAGTCTGCGGTTCTTACTTTTGCAAGGGAAGCCTCACTCCGGTTTGGGGTGAGGGGTAGACGTAGGTCTGGAGGACCGAACCACCTTAAAAATCATTGTGCAGTGGTTTGCTGGTGGTGTGCACATCCCTATCTTTTATGTTTGCGGTTCATCATTTGAGATTGTAAGTTGAATGCGAATTGCTAAAATGGTTGCATCTCATTCCTTGAAATTCATGTTTTATCATAGAGAAATCTATGATGAAATTGAGGATGAGATGTATAATGCGATCAAATTGACAAAACCTCACTTGTGTGGTTCATATTTTTGGAATAACAAATTGTGTGTGAGGTCATGTTTTGGATTGTTCATGGTTTGGAAATTTGTATGGAGATGTGCTTTGCAATGTTTGGATGAAAATTGATGAGAAATGTTGTGTATGGAAGCACATGCCTTGATGTAGTGTCAATGTGATTATTATATTGCTCCGAATGAGAAAGATATACATTGTTAAATCTCAATCTCAATCATATTGTAAGTAATGGATTTTATACCCTTCATGAGTTCTTGATGGTTCTTAAATTTGTAAAGAATTGAGTTCCCCTCTTAGTTTATACTTTTGATCCATATCCTCTTAGTTCTTGAGTTTTGATGTGAATAAATATGAATTGTATGAAGTATTCTTGCTCATAGACTTATTCATGCCAAACTGAATGACAGAATGCTTCTTTAGTGCTCAACAGAGTCAAATGAAAGCCAAAGTTTATTTAAATGGAAAGCTTAGGTATGTTGTTTTTAATCCAAGTGATTTAAGGGCTAACTGCACTTAATCTTTTGATTTTCTGGTGTATATATCGACAGGACCTCAGTCCAGGTCGATAGGATCCAAGTTCAAATTGACAGGGAGAGCTTACAAAGGGAAGGGTTCACATTCAGCTACACCCTGTCGACAAACAACCACATTATGACGATAGGACCATGTCTCCAAGTCGACAAATGCAAGACCTCTGTTGATAGACCACTGGTTTGCTTCTGAAAAGATGAACAGAAGTTCAACTGAGTCTGGTCGACAGACTTAGAAGGGTCTGGTCGACATATGTGTTTCTCAAACTGTAGATTTCTTCATCTAGAAGGGCGTCATGTTGCTGTCGACAGACTCCCAAAGTCTTCAAAGTCAGGTTGACAAGACTTCTATACAAATTTCCTAATCCAGAACAGATGCAAAGGGCAAAGCATGAACTTCGGTCGACAGGATCAAAGCTCATGTCGACAGATCATTCAAAGGAATCTTGTCAACTCCTTGATTAAATCACATAACTCCTAACAGGATTAGGGGCCAGAAATAACGAAAAAAGGCATGAATACTATTAATTATAATAGGGATGAATCATGGTTTAAATCTGGTTACAGAAACCAGGTAGCAGTCAGTGGAGGACCGCCACTTAGAAGTAGCGATCTTTTGCAAGACCGCCTTTTGTCTGCAATAGACAGAAGTTAAGTTTAGCGTGCAGAGCCTACTTTAGGGCAATAAATGCATATAAACTATAAAGAACAGGAAGATAACGCATGATAGCATGGTTAGCCCAAAGAAATGCATGGAGTAGGTATGAATTAAGTCAAAGTTCTTATCTTTTAGTCAAGGGTGCAGGGATAACATGCAATAAGAAAACAGATTGTACAATCATAGAAAAACCTTAAATACACCATGTAAAGGGCCTGAAAATGAGCAACGTTAGAGGGATTTTACTCCTAACAAGTTGTTTAAGTCATACATGAGATAACCTACCTCTGGGGATGCTCCTAATCAGAGAATTTATCACCAGAATTATGCTCCCATTCCTGTGCATCCTGCATGAAACCAACAACTTCCAGATCTTCTAACTTCTCGACGACTTGTTCTTCAAGCATGAGATTTAGAAGAAAGTTAGAAGACATTAAAGGGAACAAGAAACCCTAAAGGAAGACTTAAAAATAATGACGCCATACCTCTGCTTCACGCGATCCAAAAGGTAGGGTTCGCGTAGAGCAGATCTGGGTCCTATTTATAAGAATTGACCTAGGGTTGAGGGTTTAGGTCAAATTAGGAGTCCTATGGGGCATCAATTCGATCCCCCAAGAGCCTTTGACATGTTCCCATGCTAGATCACATCGATCATGGGCGATCGGGAGGATAAAAGTCCAGATTTCCTAGGGTTTATCTCCTTCCAATTTTGGAACCAAGTGGCAGTCTATTTTGGACCATTGCTATCAAAAGGCTGTTGCGCGATAGACCGCGACTTGCCTGGGTGCTGGAAATTTGAATTTGGTTCAAACTCTTCCCTAATTATCCCCTCATTATCTACTTAAAATAAGGAAATTATCCCATTGGCCAAAAGGCTTAGATTTTAGGGTTTAAGGTCGATTTTAAGTGGACCTATTCACCTATTAATAATCATGCTCATAATAATTCATTAATTTTTCACGAGAACACTCTTCACAGATCAGAAACCAAACGCTATCGTCATAGAGAAGTCTTCTCGCCGTATTTCGCCTTTTTCGAAGTCTCATCCCAGAGCCCCTGGGTGCGGAATTTCAAGGAAATCGCGTTGAAGCACAGGCCCGCTGCCCATAATTCTTCCTTGACGCTCGATCAGAATCGGGCGTCGGGAAGCTTTATGGAGACGGAACACGGAAGCGAGCGCCGTTTACACGTTTCCTGGCGTCGAATTGGGGACGTCGTCAGGATTGCCGATATCGGCGTTCTGCTGGCCTCCGGTCTCCTCATGCATGATCTGGCGACGGGCGCACACGGCTTCAGCAACGCGCATTTCCTGCTCCTGCTGCTGAACGGGCTGATCGGCTATCGCCTGCTGCGCCATTGCGGCTATTGGGACCCGGCATCGCTCCGCCGGATCCGGCCGCAGGTCATCGGCATCGCCTCGGCCTTCCTCCTGAACGCGGCCATCCTCTATCTCGTCCTCTTCACCATACATCCGCTGGGCGTGCCCGCGGCGCACTGGCTGACGGCATGGAGCCTCGCGGCCTACGGGGCAATCCTGCTTCTGCGGCTGACGACCGTGGCCGTACTGCGGCGCCTGGCCGAGACGCCGTTGCTGAAGGAGCGCGTGGCGCTGATCGGTGCGACGGAACGCAGCGCGCGGATCGTGCAGAGCGTCAAGGAAGGCAAGATGCCCGATATCGAGATCGCCGGCATCTACGACGACCGCCTGTTCCGGGTGCCCAACGGCCTCGTGCTGCCCACGGTCCGGGGCTCGGTCGAAAATCTGCTCGTCGATCTGTCCCTCGGCCGGATCGACCGGGTGATCATCACCTTTCCCTGGTCGGCCAAGGAACGGCTGCTTGGCCTCGTCTCGAAGCTGCGCGGCGCGCTCGTCGCGGTCGACCTATGCCCGGAGGACATCCTCTGGACGCTGGACGGCGCGCGGATCGAGAAGCTGGGCGCCGCCCCGACCCTCGCCGTGTGCCGGCCGGCCGCCGAGAGCGGGCTCGCGCTCAAGACCGCCATCGACCGGCTGCTGGCGGCGCTGGCGCTTCTCGTCACCCTGCCGCTCTTTGCCGCCGCCGCGGCCGCGATCAGGCTCGACGGTCCCGGTCCGATTCTGGACCCCACCTCACCATTGACCCCTTACATTCCCCACCCTCCATTACTCCCCCATTCAATTCCCCACCAACCCCAAGGAAGAATCCCCTCCCCCTAGACACCTCTTCACTCCCCCAAGCAACCCCTCCTCTTCCCAAGCCACCCCTTCCCTTCCCTAACACACCCCTTCCCATTCCCAAGGCATCCATTAACCACCTCCATTAATCCCAATTCAAAGATTGGAGAGAGATCTCCCCCTCCCTCTCCCTCTCCCACCCCTTGGCACTCTAGCTCGCAGCTCCCCTTCCACCACCTACTAGGACCAGCCTCCAACCCCCATTCTCCCCCTCTCTCACCTTGGTTCACCCCCTCCCTGATCCCCTCACATCCAGGGGTCGCCCCCACACCTATCCACCCCATTTCCCCTCTCATCTTCCCCATTTCTCATCCCCTAGCACAGCTACCACCCAGAGCCAACAGCAGTAGGATCGTCCACTTGTTTGTAGCATCAACTCAGGCCACTCCGTGCAGTTCCAAGAGACGATCCTGGCACCATTGGCAACCCCTTTGACCCAGCTTCGCAACGTGGGATCAAGCATCATCATCCGACATCGGTGCTATCTGGGAGACCCATTTTCGGCCGACTGCATACATCGACTCCAGCAGACGTCTAGAGGTGGGTTGCTGGAGCTCCCACGGCTACTCCTTCGAGTTTCTTGGTGCACCGTTTGGCTGAGGTGAATTTTTGAAAGTCCTCTTCACGACCCAGAAAGGAGTAGGCCATTCGGACACCAGATCATCCCGTTCTAGCTGTCTTCCTCGACATGTGCGGGCTGTCCTGGTCAGAATCATGTCGGACCCCTTCCTGCTTATCTGATCACTACTTTCTCCACCAACCTCAGATTGGGCTCCCCTTTTATGTCGTGTGAAGAGGACTCAACCACGGTCGCGTCAACACCAGTCCTGTCACAATTGGAGTTTGGGAGAGACTGCAGTGACATTTTCTTCAAGCTGTTGCTGTCCTGAGCTAGTCAGTGCCGCAACTGATTGGTCCGTATCCCGGGGCTGCAGCGACCCCACCTGGCCCCCGAACGGCCCCAAAATTATTCGGTAGCTTCCGTGGTCACTCAGGATCATTTTGGTACTAGTCCCACCTGTAGCAACCCTAAATTTTTGATTATCGATCCGCACCGAGGCCCCTTGCGTGCCGCCCTGTCCCGAAGCGACGGCGACCATCGGCACGCCGGCCTTTTCGATGCGCACCAGGATCGAGCGCGTTTCGCAGAGCGGCGGCGGCAGGATCAGCCCGTCGACGCCGCTGGCCAGCAGGCGTTCGAGGGCGGCTTTCTCCGATTGCAGCGAGCTGCCGCATTGCTCGACCAGCAATTGATGGCCGGTCTTGCGGCATTCGTTCAAGGCGCCGAGCAGGAATTCGCTCAAGAAGGCGGCGCTCGGATTCGAATAAAGCACGCCGATCCGGTAATGGTCGAGGCCGGCCAAGCTGCGCGCCACATGGCTGGGCGAGTAATTCAGCTTTTCGATGGCGGCCTGGACAGCGGTCCGGGTTTCGTCGGTGACGTTGTCGAGCTTGTTTATGACGCGCGAAACGGTCATTGGCGAGACGCCGGCAGCCGCCGCGACATCGCGGATCGTGACTCGTTGCGAAGCGCCGCGCCGCCGTTTTTCTATAGCCATCATGTCGAAATATTTGCGCCGGACAGAAGTTGATTTGACGAAATCATAGGGGTGGAGCGTCAGGCGGTCAATGCCGAGCGTGATTGGCCTGTCGAACGGTCGTCGAAAATCTCGCCAGGGAAGTAGTCTTTATGTTACCGGTATATTATTGTATCTGAACGGGTGAGAGGCCGGCAAAGCGGTCCCCCGCAGGAGACGTTCGATGATTAAGCAAGAGTCCAAAACCTTACCGGTCGTATTGACGGTGATCGCTACTTTGGGCGGTCTGCTGTTCGGCTACGACACCGCCGTCATTTCCGGCGCGATCGACAGCATCGACGCCAATTTCATCCTGCCCCTGGGTCTCGACGAGACCGCGCGCAACAATCTGTCCGGCCTGACTATTTCCAGCGCCTTGCTGGGCTGCATCGTCGGCGGCGCCATCGCCGGCTGGATGGCCGACCGTTTCGGCCGCAAGCCTTCGCTGATCATCGCCGCCCTGATGTTCCTGGTCTGCTCGATCGGTTCCGCCGTGCCGGAACTGGGCTTGGGCACCATCGGCGCCATGGGGCCGGACGCGCTGCTGCCCTTCAATATCTACCGCATCATCGGCGGTATCGGCGTCGGCATCGCTTCGATGGTTTCGCCCATGCATTTCTTAGTATTAAGGAGAAGGTGCTTAAAAAGCTTAAGGAAGGAGAAATCATTGAAAATAAAGAAATCATGCTTATTGATCTAGAACAAGAGCTGGATGATGAAGAAAAGTCATGGTATTATGAGATTGCCAAATATTGTTATGATCGGTCATATCCCAAAGAAGCCATGGTAGAGGAGAAGAAGGATATCAGAAGAGTAGCTCAAAGGTATGCACTAGTTGGAGATATACTCTATAGAAGGGGTCTTATCGGTATTCTACGCAGGTGCCTTGATGATGATGAATGTTGGAAGTTCGTGGAAGAGGCATATTCTGGAGTATGTGGGGGTCATGTCAATAGCCAGATGCTAGCTAAGAAGATTCTTAGGCTAGGTTTCTATTGGGCCACTCTAGAAGGAGATTGTTCTATCTATGTTCGAAGGTGTGTCAAGTGTCAACTGCACGTCGATAAAATTCATTCTCATGCTTCTTCACTTCACCCTATATCCGCCCCATGGCCTTTCTCCATGTGGGCTTTTGATATCATTGGAACTCTTGGTGACCCGAACCTCCTCACAAAATCAAAGTCATTCATACTGACGGCCATGGAGTACTTCACCAAGTGGGCGGAAGCGGAAGCTTATGTGGAAATCAAAGCGTCAACCGTGTGTAAATTTATAATGAAGAACATTATCACAAGATTCGGCATCCTGAGTACCATCGTCACCGACAACGGGCCACAATTTATCTCTCAAGAGCTGCAAGACCTCTGCAATAGGTAAAACATTGCATTGCATCATTCATCTCCTTATTACCCGCAGGACAATGGCCAGGCAGAGGCAACAAATAAAACTTTGATAGGGCGTCGGTGTTCTGCATGTCCGGCAGGCCGGCCTTGTAGGCGGCGTCCGCCCGGAACGCGTTGTCGTACACGCGGCTCGGCTTCGGGCTGCGGGTGTCACGGGCCTGTCCGGTCTTGCTCATGGTCCCGACCATTCTCGGGAAAAAGACCGCCGACGCCATCGTAAAATTCCTGTCACACCGACCGGCCGTCGTTTGAAAAAAAGACGACCCGCGCCTCGGAAAAGACGCGGGTCGAAAGACTGGAGCCCAAGGTCGGATTCGAACCGACGACCTGCGGTTTACGATACCGCTGCTCTACCAACTGAAATCTTCTACTCTTCTGCTTCGAATATGCTCTCAATTCTTAAATCTTCTTCTCTATTTTACACCTTCTCTCTATTTTCAGCTCTCTTCTTGTAGCAGCTTCCTAGCTAATCTTCTTCTCCCACTCTTTCCGACACTCTATTTATCTCAGAACTTAACCTATTTCTTTTTCTCACTCTATCACTCTCTCTTCTCTTCTATTCTTGCTCTGCAAGTCTCTCTAATCTTCTACCCCTTCCTCTTTTCCTCTTGCACTAATATCGATCGAAGGAGAGCCTTTTATAGAGCTTCAGTCATGGGGTCCCACGGGCTCACGCTTCGAGCGTATGGAAAGCTCGTTCCTGCCAAGAGGATTCTGGAAGAACCTTTTCCCATGTTAGGTGCAGATGGTGCGATGATCCACGTGGCAGAATATCAGAACGGTATTCACCTTGGATTATGTGCCAATCATTGGTTCACTTAATCCCCACGAGCTCATGCTTCGGGCATGAATTGAAGTCTTCACGTGAGAGTTGATGCCGTCAATATCTTATGTCTTCCAGGTGTTCAACCAATAAACCTGGGTTGTTAAGTAAAGAGACATCAGTCATAATCAAATGATAATCTTTGTATTAAGTATCTCAATCAGTTTTCTGTCAATAGAATCAGCAAGTAATCAATAATGCTTAACTGAGATGCCTTAGCCTGTAAGAATAACCAATGCAATATATATGAATAAAAACATGAGCCTTAATGCATTACAGGTAGTCCTTCATGAAGGTTCACCGACCTGTCTCAATGGTGAATGTAGAATATGCATCGACCTTGACAAAGATGCACTGACTTAAAGCTGCAAAGGTTAACAAACTAGCATCGACTTCCAAACAAGCATTGACCTTAGCTACAGTAGCTGCATAGACCAATACTATGCATGTGTATAGACCTGATTTCTTGAATTCATATGTACATCGACTCTGGTTTCTGAATGTGCACAGACCAAAAATGTACTCAGACTCTACGTGCTATATATGCATGGACCTTGTAATGCATGTTAAAAAAGATGCATCGACCTTGCCTTTTGCTCGATGCAATATGCATCTACCTTTAAAGTATGAGGTCCAATGTGCATCGACCTTATTTATAACCAATACGCAAGATGTGCATAGACTTTATTCAGAAAAGTGTAAAAGATGCACATACTTGACTAAACATGAAGCACTGGCTTGATATAAAAGCTAGACACACAAACGTTGACCTTATGCATGTAACATATATACTTAGACCCTATACACAGACTTAAAACATGCATAGACCTATATGCACAGACTTCATGCTACACAGACACACAGGCTAGCGTCAACCTTCTAAATGGTAGTTACAGTACATGCATCGACCTTCTAAACACACACGCAAATGTGAATCGACCTGCATGACTAGAAGAGATACATGCATCGACCTTAGTGTGTAAGATGCAACATGTGCTCCGACCTTATAGGTGACCAATGCAAATGTGCATTGACCTGCATAACTAGAAGAGATACATGCATCGACCTTAGTGTGTAAGATGCAACATGTGCTCCGACCTCATAGGTGACCAATGAAAATGTGCATCAACCTTATATATGACCAATGCAAATGTGCATCGACCTTATACGGCTAGTGGCATATGTGCATCGACCTTCCTGGTTGGTAACACATATGTGCATCGACCTTCACGTAATGAAATGAATATGTGCACTGACCCTGGTATGAAAATGCTTGGACCTTATGAAGGTGCTCTGACTATCATATGCTTTCTAACACAATGTTCTCCGACTTGCATAATGCATGTGTACAGACGTAAAAACATGTGCTTAGACCTTATGCGTGCATGTGCTCAGACTTGTATGAACATAGTCTGATCTGCATAATCCATATGCTCTAACATGAATGCATGTGCTTAGACCTTGTGCATTTGAAAAATATTCGTGCACACAACCTATTTGGTAAAATGAATATGCATGCAACTTGTTTGATTAAATGACTAGAATGTTTAAATGTGCACAGATGTGTGATGAAAGTGCTCCGACCTTCATGTGCAAAAGATATGTGCATGTGCACAGACTCAGGAAGCAGCAATAGGCATGTGCATCGACCTTGAACACCAAAATAGCCATATGACATTATGCATATCATCAAGGCCACACTAGTCACATCAAAATAACAACATCAAGGCAACACAAGTCACATCAAAACCACAACATCAAGGCAATAGAAACACATATGACATTATGCACATGAGTCATAGTGTTTGACATCATCAAAATCACAGGATTACAACATGCTTCTATAGTTCTCCTAAGGTTATTGAACCAAGGATCCTAAAGAGAAGGAGCATCCAGCCTTTGGACGACGATAGTCTTAGTGCTCCGATTGAGAGGAAAAGATAAGGAGGAATCAAGCGATGCCAGTGCATCGGCAAGGATATTTTGAGATCGAGAAGTATGAATGTAGATCAATTTGTAGAATTGCCTAGCCAAGAGAATGACCAAATCTTGATATGGCTTAAGCTTTGGGTCACTGTGGACGCACTTTTGGGACCCTTCTTATTTTCGTTAGTTTATTCGTCTGTTCGATTTGTTAGTGCGAGGGCGTGCCAGTCACTGAGGTGACGATTTATGCGGACTCAAAGAAGCCCGTGGTGTGCTCGATCTGACTAATCAGACGATTGTGTATGTCGTGTCGGGACTAAGAACCCACCGTACCATGAAGGCTACGACGTTAATTACATCCCTTCGGAGAGGAGAAAACCCTTGATTAATCAGTAGAAAAAGGGGGCCTATGGCCTGAGATTCATAATAACAGAAGCGAGAGTAAAACTTTGGATTGTGTTTGAATAAACCCTGCATTGGGACTAAACGTTCACAGATACACTTATGTCAGTCACTTACGGACCATTTCTTGTTCAGACGAGAGTCCACATTTGAAGCATCAAAGATGACGACAAAAGCTGTATGGATGTCTACCATAGGTACGGTAAGTTTAATGTTGAGGGTGGGATTGGATCCCAGAAGAAGCGGGTCAGATTAATG
This sequence comes from Amorphophallus titanum, assembly GCA_024336825.1. Classification (NCBI taxonomy): domain Eukaryota; kingdom Viridiplantae; phylum Streptophyta; class Magnoliopsida; order Alismatales; family Araceae; genus Amorphophallus; species Amorphophallus titanum. The sequence goes on from JANBPO010006859.1 coordinate 23,866,699, forward strand.
AACTATTAGCCCAAGATAAGTTCAGATCATGGTCACGTCCGGGTGAAGGCTCCCGGAATCCAGGTCTGACCTAGTGGGGCATTATTACTTTTCTCTTCATACGCAGTCCGGGGGAGCAGATAGTTAAGTGTGGAGCCTGAACTCGCCATCGTGCATCCTCGCACGTGGATCGACCTGCGCGGTCAGGTCATAGGGTTCATATATTATAGTAGGGGTAATATTATCTTTTATTATTATCGTTATTCTAATTGTTAAATTATATTGTTTGTTCTCGCAAGGGTGGTTCATCTTCCTTCATTTTTTATTTATTTACTTAGATGCTAAAGTCAGCGATTGAAGTAGAGCTCGGGTGCAAGGGAGAAAGGGAAGGAGATGAGGGTGTGAGATTCCTCTCCACTAAGTGGTGAAGTGGCTCTAGCTCAGGGTTGATACTGCTTAAAAGCGCTTACCATTAGCAGGAGGGTTTCCCAGGTTTATACAGCGACCCATGAATGTAGGAACCCTGTGAGGCGAGGAGTTTCAGGAGAGGTTACATCTCCTTCGTGGGCTCGTTAAGGCACGAGGGCTCTTAATCGTCATTATCCCCACGATCTCCAGCTCTTAAAGGGCACGCAACGTTCACATGGATAAGCTTCCGCCAGTCGGTCTGAGCATATGGCACTGACTTCAGGGGATTTCCTAAAGCGATAGGGGAAAGGCTCGGGCGGGCTGCATAAGACCTCAAAGGGGGCCTACCGATAGACCTGACGCTCAGACTTCTGAACCCGAAGGTCACCTAGGAAGCGCTTAATCCGAGTGAGTTATAGGGCTTAGTGGGACCTTGGAGGGCTGTCACTTGTGGGAGCTGGGTGTCGTTTGGTCTGTTAGGACCTTGTTTGGCCACTGTATTTGGGCAATAAAAACCCCCCTCTCCACACTCAAATTGGGATTCATATTCTTCAATGGATCCCGATTGTGACAATTGTTTCAATTCCATATGTGGATTTCTCCACTCCCTCCAACCAAATTTGATCTCCATAGCAGTCAAAAGTTTATCCCAAGACCTAAATTGTTGATCCTTATAGATCCAACAAAATCATTTCATAGCTCGATCAAGAAAATAGTACTGAACATGTAATAACATCTGCTCTTGACTTAGTTGATAGTATTTGAAGTATAGTTCAGCCTTGAATTTCCAGTCCTCAAATTTATTTCCATCAAACATCGATAATTCACGGGGCTTAGGGTGAGCCATCGAAAAAATAGGAGAAGAGTGAGGTAGTAAATCATGTTGGTTAATGTGTGGTGCTAGAAGGGATTCAGGAAGAATCGACAGAGGATGTTGGATCATAACTGGAAGAGGTCGAGGCACAACAAAATCTGAAACCAGTATTCTATGGACTATCTTTTGTGCTAGGTGCTCTACTCTGGTAGAAGGATCGATTGTGGACTGTGAGATAGCTTGTTGTACTGTCTGTTGAAAAGATCAGAGGTAGAAACCTCACGCAAGGGGCTACCTTCCAAATAGGTGTAACCTATCTTTCCAGTAACGTCTTTTGATATATTGTGTATTGGGATGAAATGGTAATCAAGACACTTTTTTTTTAACAATGACTACCCTAGACTCAACCCCGCTCTGATACCAATTTGATGGGGGATGGGTATGATTCGAACGGACAATGCGACCTTGGACTTGCTATGTTGATTTGGACTTGCCTAGGATAGACGCAACCAGTAATACACAAACAATAAGAACACCTCGGCGCAACTCCAAGGGAGCTCCAGAAGAGGAGGAATGTCCTCGACAAGAAACGCAACTCACGACTCATCCCTAGCAGTTGTAGTGCGTGGATCCACACGGTTGAGAAACCGACGAGAGTCAAGGGTGGTCTACACTCCTCCGTGCCGGATCGGGCCATGGGATGGGTCATGTGAACACTCTCTCACAGCGGTGATCAAATTTGCAGCGAGCTAGTAATCCTATCTCATGCAAGCATGGCATTCAATCATATACTAAATGAGCAAGCAATAAGGGAGAAGCGGAGACGTACCTCCACGCTCGGGGCGTGGGGAAGACTTCCCGGGCAAGAATCGTCACCCTCGGTACAATAAGTAAATTAATTACAGCATGAAAATTTATGGCCCACTCTACGCAAGGAGGTAATAAGCCACAACAGCGGTCTGGGAGCGCCGATCCTAGGTTGACGGGCAGCGTGTTGGCGGCGTGTCAGGCGGTTGTGGGTTGCGACTCCGGATCTGTAATTTCAGGTCGACAGGACAGCAAGCACGGGCGTCCAAAGGGACGTCAGTCTCTAGGGATCTTCTGGAGGCGGCGGTTCACCGGGACAATGGCGGAGGGTCCCTGGTCGACCCTCAGGAGCGACGGCCACTGGTTCTGCTCTGACGTATTTTTCAAGGATTTATCTTGTGACCACCTTCTGCAGGCTTGTCTTAGGACAAACCTAGACACTCCTGCGCACTCCGGTGAAAATGGGCGCCACGCCCAGATCCGGTGTCGAATCGAGACGAGGTTAGTGCCTTGCGAAGAGGACTCTAAAAGATTCAACATATGGGAATTTCAGACCCATCCAATGGTGGGTCTGGAAATGAAAACCTCTGCAAACTGGTGGTGGTCTCTTTGGAAGCTGGAAAAATTGTGCTACCACAGTATGTGGATTTTCTTGATCAAGAAATGATTTCTCAATTCCCTGAGTTGGTTGAGTTATTTAAGTTTCAAAAATGGAAGAAATTTCTGAGTAAGCATAGAACTTATTATCCTAGACTTGTTGCAAAGTTTTATAATAATCTGAATTATGACTCTGAAAAATCAAAATTGTTGACTGTTGTTAAAGGGACTAGGATTGAAATTACTAGGCATTTTCTTCACAAAATCTTCAGAATACCAGAAGATGGGGAAATTGAAAGAGAATTTATGTACAATCTTCATGATGCATATTCCCTTATTATTGATGTGCCTAGCAATCCTAGCGACAAGATGCAAACAAAACTTGGACAATATTATGCAACAAAGTTCTCCTCTCTCAAGAGGTTACTACACCATATTCTCACCACGATGATAACTCCCCAAGTTGGAGGGAGAGGGAGACTAACAGAGTCACAGAGATTTATTATGTATTGTTTGCTGAAGAAGGTCAGAGTTTGTCTGCCACAGATAATCATTCAGATTATGGGAACCTATAAGGAATCCGGGAGAAATTTTCCCTGTAGGTACTACTAAGGTAACTTATACCGCTACCGATGCTTCCGGTAATGTAAGTAATGTATGTTCATTCAATGTGATTGTTACGGATAATACAATACCGGTACTTGCCGCTTGTCCTGCTAACATTACAGTATTCACCGGAGCTGGTGCCACTACCTGTGATGCTACTGCAACATGGATTGAGCCTACAGCTACAGATAATTGTACTTCAAACGGTAACCTGGTATGGACCAAGAGCCATACTCCGGGATCTGTATTCCCTGTAGGAACAACAGCGGTAACCTATACGGCTACCGATGCTAACGGAAATGTAAGTGCTACTTGCAGCTTTGATGTTATCGTTACTGATAATACGGCTCCTGCATTTGTTTCATGTCCTTCTTCCATTACCAATGCACCAACAAACAGTGCTGGTTGTACCGGAAATGTTACCACAGTTAATCCTGTTGTAACAGACAATTGTAACCTGAGCTCATTGGTATGGACTTTGTCAGGCGCAACTACCGGCTCTTCTGCAAGTACAGGAATCAACTACCTGAATACGCACAATTTTGCAACAGGTACAGTTTTTAGAAAAAATATTTTTCTTTGTCAGAAAAGGAGAATGAGAGAGAGAGAAGAAGAAGAAGAAGAAGAAGAAGAAGAAGAAGAGAGAACAGTGAGGAGGGGTTACAGTTCATGTGAGAGAGAGAGAGAGAGAAATAGTGGCGAGTGGTGGTGGAACTGGGAGGTCCTGGGGTCCACAACGGATGTCGTTAGGGTTGCCGACGGTTGCAGAGGTCAACCAGAGTAGGTAGGATCAAGGGCCAATGTGGTGGTCCAGGGCGGCCACGATCAGGAGGAGGGACAAGGTTGTTGGCAAGTAGGGGTGTGCTAGCTGGTATGGCCATAGGAGCGATGCTCAGGTCAGTCGCAGAGGATGCTTGGGCCCAATAGAGATGACGATGGGCACAGGGAAGTCGACGGCGACAGGGGCAGTCGTGGTTGGCGGTGATCGAGATGGGGGTGTAAGGATCTGAGCCGGGATCAGGAAGAACTCAACAAAAATAGTAAATTAAAATTTTATCCCGGCATTATAGGCACGCTATTTTTGACATCATATCGAGTAAATCTTATATCACATTACAATGCCTAAAAGTGGCTCTCGTTATTGAATTATCTGAGTGATTTTTTCCATTGTTCTGATTTTTATCTGATTTTCTTATTTTTGTGGGGATTTATGCGAAATGCATCTTGAACCTGTTAGAATGTAGTCAATAAGGGGACCGCGACCAAGAACGCGGTCGCCCAGAGTATCACAATCACGGCAGGGCTTTAAAATTTGAAAATTCTGCCTTCATCTTTGAGTGTCCCACTAACATGACACCTTTTTTAAAGGCATTCCTATGCGAAGATGCCTCCTTCAATCAGTGTTCGGCACCGAACGCTCCTATCTTCAATGCGTGCACCGTTGTTCAGTGCCGTGTCTTGCACTGATAGGAGATAAGGGCATCCTTTCAAAAAGATGTATTACAAATTATCAAAAGTTAACTGTTGAACTCCCCCCATTTCAACCCGTGCACTGCCATCTGGCGCCGTGTCTGCACTAAGAAGAAAGTGGGGGCGTCCCACGAAGAGGACGCCATTAAAATAGGCGTCCTACTAAGGAAATGTGTAGCGTCCGTGATTTAGTGGATCCGTAGTAGTCCGAGTCTAGAACTTATCCTATGATTTTGTGAATGCTATCTTGTTCTAACTGGTTTTCACAAGGGAGAAGGCCATGGCCATCTACATATAGAGAGGCGGCTCACGCGACCAAGTCTCCCCCGTCTTCTTTGAGCAGGTGTGGCCGCTTTGGCCATCGAATCTGGCGTAAGAAATTAAGAAGACAAGTTGGGAGGCACAGCACTTCTTTCTTCCTCCTTTCAATATTAATCAGGTCTTATGAGTCCGTTTGATACGAGGTTAGAGTGAGGATATTCCCAATTTAATCTCATTCTGCGTTTGGTGTTCCACTTTGATTGAGGGTTATCCTCAACTTATCTTGAGAATAACTCTTAATCTATTCTTTTTTTACTTTGATAGGAAATCCATGAGGCTATCTGGCTACATGCTTGTTACATGACTTTCTCGTGCATAACTTTTATGGTTATGAAAGTGAAAGTGAAAAGTGAAAAGTGAAAGTGCATTCTCGTTACATGCAAGCATATTCTCGTTCTTATTCATGAAAGGCCATGTTACATTCTTGCTTGATCATACATGCTCAATCACATTTCTTATATCTCAAATTGATCGTATCTTGTGACTTTGGTTTATTCGCGTGATTTAACGCATTTGTATGATTTTACCATGTTCTTTAGAGCTAAAATATTAATCACTTTAATTGCCTTCATGTTGATGTAAAAAATCCTACTGGGCAAGTGTGCTCATTACCCTACTTTCCAATCTTTTCAGAAAATGCTAGCGGGTCGAATTCAGATTATTCAAGTGATGGATCCGAGAGTGAGTAAAGAAGGAGCGAAGCCCTAGATTGTCATTAGATTATAGTCAAGAGTCATTATGTATTTTTCCATTTTTTTTTGGAGTCAGGAGAAGGATTCTATGTACTTTTGACAATTATTATGAAATAAAATGGGAGTTTGGAATAAATTATTGCGCAATTGCATCTTATGTGTGATTGTTTTGCGCTCTGATTATTCTTACTTGCAAGAGGCTTACCATGCCGACGGTTCACGTTTCCTGAGATTATCTTCCGCTGTAATAAAGGCTCAGGGCGTGACAGTTAAGTTGGTATCAGAGCCTAAGTCTAAGGACTTAGGGAGATAGTCATGTCATAGACTAGTCCAAGATTTAAGGACCCATACCTTTGAACCTAGGGAGAAATTAGGAGATTCTGGTCTAAAGAGAAGGAGTGCTCAATGGAGGGTCCTTCCTTAACCAAGAGAGGGGTATGATTCTTAGAAAGTGTGGGGAGATGAGGTCTCCCGAACCAAGTGCAATGTGAATGCTAAGTGCTAATGCAAAAGAAAACTAAAAATCACATAATGATGCATATACAATACGATGAATAGAAAACAGGACAATAGGAAGGGGAATGACTATGATCAACAATGTGAGGATGCCTTTTTACAAGAATAAAAAAATGTAAAATTGATATGAAATGAAGGTCACAGTCTAATAGTGCAGTGATGCTTTAACAGGAATGGTGACATGCAAAGCTAATGTAATGAAGGGCACGGTCTAATGTGAATATATGGGAATGCCAGAACAGGAACAAATGGAAGAGAATGACTGTGGACAGCAATGTGAGGGGGCTTTTACAGGAATGGTAACATGCACATTTTAGCATGCAATGATAGGAACAATATGCAACAGACATGTGATAGCAACAATATATAATAGAACTGCAACAAAAAATGTGACGTGATATGTTGTAAAAAAAAAGGTAATAAGAACCTTCAACAGGCTATGGATGTGATGTATGTAAATGTAACAGAGAATGCTCGTGCAACAGTGAGAATGCAATATAGGGAATTAGCATACGATGCATTGGATAGTGGTGGACGCCATTTTCTTTGGCTCTCTCTCTTTTTTTCTTTTTTTTAAGGATAACAGAAGTGAAATTTTAAATAAATCTATAGATCAACAATCACAGGGAAATAAGAGGAAAGGAGTGCCCCGTGGAGCACTAATGGGAGATGCACCGTGGGCACAAATGGGAGATGGCACACGTAGGCGCCTAATGGAGGAGGGTAATAAAAAAGAAAACAGTAGGAAGTCCCACCGTAATCGTCAATTTGTAGATATATTAAAATCTACTTAAAAATAATAATAAAGAAAAATAAGCACGTGGTGCTAATAAGGAGAGTGATCGCTAGAGGAGTTACCTCAAAAAATATGCGGGAGATGTGGGACGACTTCCTTCTCTTCCAATCGGCCGACCAAAGGAGAGAGTTTTCTTGTACTTGATTACCCTTGCACAAACAAAGACAACACCAATAAATAATATGGATTAGAAACCAAGGTGTAGCATCACTGGAGCTGAGCGTATTTCTCTTGGTGAGTCACCATACCCTTACCTATCCGGCGAAGTCTCATTTATAAGGGGGTTGTCCTGGTGACGAGGGCCAGTCCCTTGGCAGGAAAGGGCACAAGTCGTAGAGTAATATCCCCCCTGCAATCGTGAAAAGTTTTCCGTTGAGGGTCCGTTCCTCCAAAATCGGGCGGTTCTCTGAGGAGTCTTACGACGCCTAGGAGGCGTGCTCGCCTTTAGTGGGGATGAGGTCGACGTCGTGAGAGGTAACGTTCGATCGCCAGAAAGTCATCCGGCAGCCGTTGCGCCTGGGTCGATGCCCTTCGTGCGTTGGCGAATCTAAGGACAATAGACGATCCACCCTGAGCTGTCTATTGTGGGCTGCAACTGTCGGGGCCCCGTTACAAGCATTGTAGAGGCCTAACCGAAGCGGACATGTCGTAATGGGCTCTATATGAGCCGAGTCGATTTCACCCTCCTCACAATGCTTGAAAAAAATAGTGTTAGCACCATTAAATGATAAAGTCATGAGAAATCAAATTTCTAAGATGATCCCTCATCTTCTATTTTCTTTGCATTGCATGCTAAATAAAAATGTGAAATAATGATAGACAGAATGAAAATATGAAATAGGTTTATATCTGGTCGGGTGACACATGAGTTATATCACGTTGAGTGAGTTACATGAGACCCATCGAGTTAACCGGGTTTATCAGATTCTGAGTGTTCACCCGTTAATACTAATGAGTCAGTCCGATTTTGAGATCAATTCATGAGTCCCCCAATCTAATCAAATCTGGATTTTAAAACACTACATTTCAATTAGTTTCATCCTTGGCGGCCGAGGATGTAACCTGCTTTCCACCCCTCTTCTAGAGCCAACACTAAGGCCCTCCGTGCAACCTTTGAGCCTTCTTGTCTCTCTTAGAGGTAACCCATCGGTACTACGGGTGCGACGTAAGGCTGTATTTGGAACAGATTGAGGCAGGCCCAATATTAGGGTTTTATTTGGAAAGTCTCTATTCTTCGATAATCGAAGTCCAAAGATCTATGAGCTAACTCATGCTTGGTTAGCCAAGGGCCAAGCAGATGAATGACTCTGCATCTTCTCGATCTCTCTCACATTGTGATTTGTATAAGTACTTCGTGTTGTGGAGAGGTGTCCCCTTAATGACCTGTGAGTTTTGACTCTGAAACTTAATTGGGTTGCCCTTTTCTTGTCATAGAGTGGCGAAGGCTCTCGAATTCTTTTGCAAGTGATAAAATGAGAAACAATAATTGTTGCATGCAAGGTTGTGCACCAAAAATGCCACACACATGCTATCTGATCTAATATTGGTCCCATGGTCACGTCTTTTCTCTACCCTTCCAAGTCCTTTCGGTCCACATAAATCGACACAAAACATCAACTCCCACGGGGAAAACACTTTCATTTTGCAAACAGTGGACGGCGAAATATGTAGTGTCGTGATAGGAAGAGACCGGGAAAACTACGTGTGATCATGCAAGCCATGAACTGTCGACCCCTGTTTCCCCGACGTTTGCACCAGTGAGAGAGTGGGTGCATCCCCATTTCAAGTGATTTGATGTAACGGGCTGGAGACTTTATAATTGTTCACACTAGCTATCTCGCTCGCTAGCTAGCTGCAAATTTATGTTAATTCGGGTCCCAGTGTCTATATATTTTGATCTTTGTAATCTTAATATTAAGATTCGATATTTTTTAGAAAAAGAACATAGTGCAAGAAGATGGCCAAAGGAGAAAGAGAGAGAATGAGGGGGCGAAGAAGAGAAGAGAAAGATAACGTACCTTTGAGACTCCCAATTGGATTAAATCTTAAGCATTTGTCATAGAGGATCTGATTTGTATTGCATGTGCTATGACAACACACTTCAACAAAATAGTACGGACGTAGTATCGAATTAATTTGATGGAGGATCATCAAAGACCGACTATTAATAATGATTAATCTCAAAATTAAAAGTATCGATAAAATTACTTAATACTTCAACCACACATGATCCTAACCATCGTAGTCATTTTCACCTTTAGTTAAGGGCGGCAAACAGAGAATGGTCCGAGGAGACGTCAGATTTCACTGCAAGGGTGATGCATCTACGTACATATATATATATAAGGTATTAAGGTGATATGATGTGTAGGTTACAGAAGATGATTGAGATAGCTCGCGGGTTTAATTATTCCAATTTAAGCCCTACTTAATTTAAAAAATATTTAGTAGTGAATACGTACAAATTTAGAAAATCTATTTTGAGATAGTTTTCGTTACGTCCGGAGGTGAAAAATTTAATAATAAATCATTACAAAATCACACGCATCAACTTATAGTCATCTGTTATCTCCAACTGACCCCGGGAGAAAAAGGAGAAGGCCGAAGGAAGGCGCCCCCGAGTCCGTCATGTCTCGTTCTCGGCTGGACCCGGACAACAACGGGCAAGGGAAGAAATTTGACCCGAGAGCTAACGGACAAGGATCGGGCAGGTCACAAGTAGCTGGCGAGAGTCTTCCTCCTTGTGGATGGGTCAAGGTCCTTCGTCTGCGTTCAAACAGCTAGCGCTGTCCCGTCCCCTTCATCCCCCGCGCCACTCACTCAAGCAGGGGAAGCGAGGAGAAAAAAATGCCCGTCCGCCGCCCCCCTTCCTCTCACACTCGATCACAGTTCACACTCCACACTGTTGGGGCCCCATGTTTGCTCCACATATCAATAGCATAATGCATCACATTGGAATATATATATATATATATCTATGTTCACGTTTTGACGTATGCAGGCACTAGAACAGGGATTTTCTATGCAGGAACATCTTTATATTCTTTAGAAGCACGCGTAAAGGAACTGGGATTTGGAAGCATACCCCTCGAAAAATCTTGTGTGTACGAATAGTCCCACATAAAATGCGTATATGCAGGGAACGCATTGTATAATAATCACAAAAGAGACCACTAAATGAATTATAAATAGGATTCTGTAACAAAACACTTGTTAAACTTTGTTATAGATAAGTAAAGGATATAAAAAAATCTCTCCGTGAGGCAGGGTCTTCCATGCCGTGGAGTTTGAGTTGCAGAGGCCTCTCTCTCTCTCTCTCTCACACACACACACACACACACTCACACACATTCACGGGAGGTCCAAACTCCAGTGGGCTCACCACTTTTGCAGGTTGTTAGTTAACTTCGGGTTAACTCAAGCTAGATTAATTGTTCCAGAGTTAACTCATTTTTCATTTAAAAATGGGTTAACTCAGTGTGTTAATCTGGTGGCTAGAATTGTTATTTGATAAAATGTGGGTTAACTCAGTGACTTTTTGTGTAAAACTGCTAAAATAACCATGTAATCACTGTTTATTGCACGGTGAATTGAGATGTGAACAATATTTTTTCGCAGTGAATAGTAAGTTAGTAACCCATTTTTGGATGAATAATGCACGAAGGCTTAAAAGGATTATTTTTGGTGTTGTGGAGGTACACTGAAAATCAAAATAATGCAGGAATTATAATATAGAATTAATTAACAGAAATAAAATTTACAATTTCATTTAAATAAATCTAACTCAGAGTCCAGTTCACAAGGTACAGTTTACAGGAAAGAAAATGTACTCAATTGCTGGGTATGCCTCGGCTCTGGTAGGCTGGCAACTACGAACCGCTACGCTTCTCCACTGAATCTCGAGGAGGAGTCACGACACTTGAAAAGGAAGGGGTGAGCCTCATCTCATTGACTTAGTAGGGATCCCGCAGATCCCCACCACGAAACAATGACGGTAAACCGTAACAACAACAATAGCGATCATAATAACAACAGTAGCAGAAAAAAGCGGCGGAAACATAGCTCTCTAAGCTACTCCTATTGTCAACGGAAAGTAAACTCCGACCTCGCAGACGGAACCATCGAACCACTGGTGAAACCACGGTTACGCTACTGAAGGAAACACCACGACACCTCTATCATGCAGGCCCATCCTCACTGACGAAGGCCACTGCCCAGACCACACGGTCTAGGGGTACGGTCACGACCTCACCGTTGTGAACACTACTCTGTCTACGGGTGAAACCATGATGACTCTGTTTGGAACTCTCGACCTCAATTTCGGGAAAAGCACACAGAAGTCACCTGGAGAACCATGACCTATCTGTCGGGAAACTAGAAGCTCGAGTCGGTAGAGTCACCTCTCGCGTGACGGGAGAACTTCCCACTAGAAGCAAGGTTGCATATGTCCACTGATGACTTAGTCCGCAGCCTCAGTGTCATCTTACTCGCCTGTTGGCCACGGAAATTTTTCACGTAGGAAAAATAGATGACATTTTATGAAAAATACATTGTATGCTCTTTTTGAAAAGAAGCATTCCCCTGATACAGAGGGTGATTCCGTGGGTGCGTATCGTATCAGACCATTTGGGTTCGGGTGCTGGACCTCTCCCCACTGACTGGAGTCAGTGTTAATTTACATCGACTTAACGTCCGAATATCTTTGTTTAACTGTCAAAGAAATCTCAAAGTCCTCTAAAGAGGTTCTGATGCTGAGGGCAAACTCATTTAAGGAAGCTTACAATGCCCGCTTACTCACCACCGACCAACAGGAAGAGGGCACCCCCTGCCTCTCACCTCTTGCACAAGTTGCATCAAAGCTCACTCCTTCGATTTTTTTTTTTTTTGAAAAGAAGACCTTTGCCTTTTATAGGCGATGGAGGCAGCCAAGCGATCACCCCGGTGGAACCTTGGTGGAGGTAACCCCACGTCTCTTCCTCTCCCCGTTCTAGACCACCCCCGATGGTGCAGTAGAAAGAAGAAGTGGGGGAGCCTCCCCCAGGTGCGTGTGCAAGCAGAGAGACACGGGGGGGGCTCCCCCCCGACAGGTGCAGACGGACCGAGGGGTTCCGCCGGTGTAGCAGGGTAGGGGGGCTCCCCCTGGTGCAGGCGGACCGGGGAGGAGCCCCCCTGAGGCAGCAGGCTGGGGGGGGGGGGCTCCCCCTAGTACAGGCGGACCATGGGGGTCCCCCGGTGCAAGGAGAGGAGAGGGAAGAGAGAGGGGGCAGCTCCCCCTCCCCCCTTCTTTGTGGACTCCCGTCAACGCTATAAAAGGCCGTGGTTCTGTAATTTTTTATCCTTTTATAGCCTTTTTCGCAGCAAAACGCATGTGGAGCTCTTTTGTTTGTTTGTTGTGCTCTCTAGACGACGTCTTGCTGCCCGTTGATTCCGGGATTAAAAGACTTCAAGTTTAATACCATGGGAATAGTCTGATGGCACCAAAAAATTGAATCTTGTATAACTTTTAACCCCGTAGGCGTATAATTTGGTATTGCCCATAAGGTGTTCGAGAGAATACCCACTTGTCACTCGACTTGGCGTGGGCCTTTGTTAAGTATTTGTGTGACCTTACGCCGCCTGCCAGGTGTTTGACAACATATCTGAGAGTCCCATTTGAAGCTGAAAGCTTGATTTCATTGAGTGGGTGTGTTTGATTTCATACCCTACTGCTCACAAGGTGTTTGCTGAAATGCCTAATCGCCATAAAAAGGGCTAAAACACTTGATTTTGTGTGAAGGGTTGGTCGCCCACCAACCATTTGACAAAATACCCATGAGCCTTCAAAAGCTAAAAAGCTTGACTTTCTCAAGCGGGTGCGCATGACGTTGTATCGCTCTTGTTGTGTTCGATGAAATGCTCATGAACATCTCTATGACGGTGATAGTCGAACATCGCTTCGACTCATGTCATAAGACATTTTAATTCTGGGTCACTACATAGGTAGACTTTCAAGTGATGGAAGAGCCGGTTCATCTTGCAAAGCCGGAAGGGGTTCAACCTTGGGCCAAAGATGAGGAAAATCTTGTAGAGCATTAGCTTCCCCTATTTGATTAATGTTCGGACCATTCTCAAGAAGTTCATCGTAGATGTCTATGAAATGACATTCTTTATTAAGGTCCAGTTATTGGGAGGCTTTGAACACGTTGAGAGAGATTTTTTGACCTCCAAATGAGATATCTATAGTTCCCGTAGCACAATTGATGTTCGCTTTGGCCGTGGGAAGGAATGGATGGCCTAGGATGATTAGAGTGTGACTTAGCTCCGAGGAGGAGGCCATGTCAAGAATGAGGAAATCAACGGGGAAGTAATAATCATGGACCTTGACAATCACATCTTCTATCAAACCTCGTGGGGTCTTGACTGAGCGGTCTGCTAGTTGGAGAATGACGGGAGTTGGCTTGAGTTCCCCTATGTCAAATTGCTCATAAACGGAGGTGGGTAGAAGGTTGATACTAGCTCCTAAGTCAAGGAGGGCACGGTCAATGGTTACACCACCTATATCACATGTGATGACGGGAGCACTGAGATCCTTCAACTTTCTAGGGAGACTATTCATCAAGACCGCACTAACATCCTTAGAGAGCCAAATTTTCTTAGGGGCCAACTTATGCCCTCTTCTTGGAGTGCAAAGCTCTTTAAGGAATTTGGCATAGACTGCAACATATTTTATGACATCTAGGAGTGGAATGTTGATGTGAACTTGTGAAAAGAGCTTCATTAACTCCTCATTTTGTGTTGGCCAAGTCTTAATGGGCTTGGGCTCTAAGGCACTAGGGAAGGGAACCTTGGGTTGATAGGAATTTGGGTCTTCATGGGCTTTACCTTTCCCTTTAGGATCCCCCCAACTTATCTTGAGTGCATTCCTCCTTGTTGACATCCTCATCACGTTGATTCTCTTTTGAAGCATCATGCAACTCATTTTCATCCTTGTATGGGTTATCTAACACCTTTCCACTTCTCAATGTTGAAATAGCTTTGACATGCTCAAATTGTGGGCCTTTAGTTTGGGCTTGTGAGATGGGTTGAGGTAGGAGGCCTGATTGTGGAGGAAAACCTGGGGGTTGGTTTCTTACCTCCAAGATCAGAACTGGAGGACCAATCCTCCCTTCCTCCAAACCGGAGGGTAAACCACGAGTAGCACACCACCACTCGTGACCGGAGATAAATCTCCCTTCTTCTACTACCGTAAAAGGGTCGTGAACAGCAACCCATTGCTCACCAAAACCCAAACGATTAGATCCTCTCTTCCTCTGAATCCACAAAGGGAAACCGTGAGTGACGCCCAATCACTCACAATTGGAGACCCAAGTCTCCCTTCTCCTGAACACACAAGAGGAATCCCGAACTCCAAAACAGAGTATCGGAAGACACTAAGGAAGTGGAAAATGAAAATAACAAAGAGAAAATAGACCTGACAGAAACAACCGAAAAACAATATAGCTCACGCAGGAGTAAAACTATTCTGGATCTGATCCAAGAACAGATGAACACAGATCTTCAAGTAGGCTCAACTCCACTAGCATCTCTAGCTCTCCTAGCTCTCTTTTTCTCATTTCCTTTTCTCTGCTCACTCATTGTCTCATCTTCCTCTCTCAGGTACTCTCTTTTCTTCTTCTCCTCTCAGACGCTGGCTCTCTCTCTTCTCCTTCACCTCTCAGATGTTGGCTCTCTCTTTTCTCAGACGTTGGCTCTCTCTTTTCTCCACAGCTTCTGCTCTCACTGTAACCCTGCTTCTTTTTCCAGCTCTTACTCTCTGGCGGCCTCTTCTTGCTTCTCTTGTGTATATGCTTATCTCGATTTTGATTGTAGGAGAGAGTTTTTATAGAGCATTAGGCTTGGGTCCCATGAGCTCACGCTTAAGGCGTGTGAAGGGCTTGTTCCCGCCTTTTCAGAGATCAACGCGTCAGGTGCAGATGATGCGATGATCCACGTGGTAGAATATCAGAATAGTATTCACCTTGGATCATGTGCCAACTCATAAGTTTCCAAGTCCACGTGCCTTGAAGTATGAACTAACATACCCACATGACCACTGTCCTTCAAGTGTTTGATGGAGTTCCTGTAAGTAAGAGTTAAGACATTTCATCAAACACTTTATTATCATTTGTGGTTCATAAGATATTCAGACAAGTGTGAAAGATGCACAGACTTGACTAAGCATTATGTACACATGATGCACTGGCATGATATGAAGCCTTGACACACTAGCATTGACCTTCTAACATGCTTGATGACATCAAGGAGTGGAATATTTATGTGGACTTGTTGGAATATTTCATTCACTCTTCATTTTGGACCGGCTACTTCTTACTAGTGGGCTTGGGTTCTAAAGTATTTGGGAAAGGAATTTTGGGTTGGTATAGGCTAGGGTTCTCATCACGCTTTTTCTTCTCTTTATCTTCTACCCCCAACTTAACCCCAATGGGTTCTTTTTCACTCTTTTTAGCGTCTTCATATGCTTGGGCTTGTGATTTTTCTCTCTCCTTTCCAGCTTCCAGGGTAGTTGGAAAAGGGACTTTGTGTTTGTAATGATCAGGGGTCTTATCAACTTGGGCTTTCTCTTTGTCTTTCCTATTCCCCTCATGACCCACTACAGTGGTAGATGTGGACATGGGCTCCTTCCCAGTATGATTCAGGGTCTCAGATTGGCTTGGACTAGCTTCACCCATTCCCCATTTGTATGGGTCCTCAAGAATTCTCCCACTTCTTAATGCAGTGATAGTATTGGCATTCTCAATGTGAGGGCTCTTAGGTGGCACTTGAAAGGTGAGTCGATTAAAACCAGGTGGGTGATTTCTAGGATTTGTTATGGGTTGGCTAGATAGTTATCCTAGTTCCCTCCTTATATTGGCCTTAGCCATCTGACCAACCTGGGCTTCCAACCTAGCAACAGCTTGTTGAAGTTGGGTAGCAAAGGATTATTGTTGGGCCAAGATAAGTTGTTGAAGTTGTTGTAAAACTCTATCATCATTTTGTGTAGGTGGCTGAGATTGAGAAGGCTGATAAGATGGTTGGGGATAAGATGATTGGCCATAAGTGGGCTGGACATAATGTTGCTGCGGCTGTGTAGGCAATGGGTGTCCAGGTTGGCCCTTGTTAAAAGCCTGGTTTTGGAAATTGGTTTGATATTGGGCCCTATTTTGAAGGTTTTGGGCTTGGGCCTGCTGGGACTTTCAAGAGAAGTTGGGATGGTTCCTAGTCTGGGTTATAGGTGTCATTATAGGGATTGTTACTGGGTCTCTGATATGAATTGACTTGTACGACCCTAGTCTCCCTAGAAGTTTGAATTTCAGAACAGTTTTCTATCAAATGATCAGAGTCATTGCATAACACACAGATAGGGGGCTCAACATTTTTAGTAGTTTTGGAAAAGACTATTAATCTTTTTAAATATTTAATAAGTATATTTAAGTCTTGAAAAATCTTGCAAATTCTTAGAAAATTTGGGGTGTTACATCTTATGAGTCAACCCCTCCAAGCTCCACTGCCATCATATGCGGCCCCTCCATCTCAAGGCCGACCCTCCGCTATTCAAGTCACGCCCCTCTAACAAGCTCTCCTTGATAAAATCGCTAAAATGGAGGAGCAACTAAAGAGGGTCTCAATCCCGCGGCCTCCTCCTCCAATTCCCTTCATGCATTCATGGACAAAATCACCAAGATGAAGAAAGATTGGAATGAGAGGAGAGACGAGCATGACATCAAAAATGTGAGTGAGCAAGAAGATTATGTAACTTTTAATGATCGAGTGGATGTCGTCCGCCCTCCACTCATCCATCACACTCATTCATACGGCCCTTCACCTACGCCTCCACATCTATATACGCAAGATCCTCCACATTCACAAACACCTCTGCGGCATTATACATCTCCACTACGGCGTCCACTTGTACCCAACGATGAAGAATTGGAAGCAACATACGATGAAATTTTTGATGAACAATTGGAGACAACACAAGAGAAAGTTCCTCAAGAAGCACCCACTCCGAATTTTCTTCGCTTCCCTCTCCCTCCATTACCCGAAGAACCACCTGCTCAAGACGATGCCATCGTCCCCAACCCCATCTACAATACCAATTAGTGTTACGATGATGGGTCGATACTCCAATCACCTATATCGGTGTGCCATAAGTCTTCCCCCTACCCTCAAAACCTACCACGCCACTAAAATTCGACGCTTTCTTCGCACCAAGCCTCCTTCTTCTACACCTCCAATTACTATACCTTTAACCACCACCAAGCCATCCCGGCCCTCCATCGATTCCCATCCAACTATTCCATTAACAACCTTACCATCGGCCTCCTCCAAGCCCCCCAAACCAAGTTGCCTACCATTGCCGCCACCTAAGGCTACCACAACCTGTTGTATATGTGATTTTGATGATTACAAAATGACTTTGACTTTATTCCTTGGACTTATGCTTGAAGGGTTATTCATGTTTATACCCTTATATTTGATCAATTGAGAGATTCATGTTTAGCATGTGCTTTACAGCTTTACAATGACATTTGGTTGTATTTTGGACATGGAGCTTTATCCTTCATGGACGGATTGTTTGGTTACAACTAGATCTGCATGGCCATCCAGGACAAAGATCATATGGCTTTCTGATCCCCTAAAGGGATTTTCAATTACAAAAGGATGCCTTTCGGCTTAAAGAACGCTGACGCTACCTATCAAAGGGCGATGACCAAAATCTTTGATAAAAGACTCCACGACTTGGTCAAGTGCTATGTTGATGACCTGGTCGTTAAAACCCAAAGGTGGGAAAATCACCTGGTCGTCTTGCGTCTGGTTTTTGAAAGGCTCTGACAATGTCAGCTTAAAATGAACCCGATGAAGTGCACTTTTGGCATTTTAAGCGGCAAGTTTCTCGGCTTCATCGCCAGGTATCGGGGGATAGAAGTAGACCTCGATAAAATCAAAGCAATTTAGGAGTTGCCACCTCTCGGAAACATAACCGAGTTGAGGTCTTTGCAAGGGAGACTAGTCTACATCAAGCGCTTCATATCCAACCTCTCGGGAAGATGCGCACCCTTTGGGAGTTTGATGAAAAAGGGCACACCGTTCATGTGGGACTAGGAGTCTAGTCTTTGAACAAATCAAAGAGTACCTATTTACTCCCTCGGTGTTGGGAGCACCGGTTAAAGAAAAGTCGCTTATATTCTACATTGCAGCCATGGACGCCTCTTTGGGAGTCTTATTGGTGCAAATAAATGATGAAGGCAAAGAGTAGCCATTATACTACCTCAGCAGGAAGCTGGTTGGCCCCGAGTACCGTTATTTCCCGATGGAGAAAGTGTGTCTAACATTGGTATTCGCCGTAAAGAAGTTGAGGCATTATCTCATCTCACCAGGTGGACTTAATATCAAAGTTCGAGCCACTCAAATTTCTCCTCAAACAACTTGTGATGTGAAGACTAGGAAAATGGGCTCTACTCCTCATTGAGTTTGACATTACTTTTGTTCTGCAAAAAGCAATCAAAGGACAGGGAATGGCGGAATTTCTAGTGGCACACCCAGTTCTGACGAACTCCCTTCTCAATATTGAACTCTCTGATGAAGAAACTTTCTCGCCCCAACAAGGAGCAGAAAATCAAACTGTGGATGTCCTACTCCAAAATGAGGAGAACGCCCTCGCAATTTACTTGCCATGTTGGGAGCTCTATTTTGATGGTGCTTCCCGAATAGTCAAAAAGGTTAGCAGCACTACGAGCCTTACCTCAGGGGTTGGCATTGTCTTCGTGACTTCTCAAGGAGGGGTTCTACACAATTCTTGTGCTTTCATAAAACCACTGATCAACAAAGAAGCGGAGTATGAAGCATTAATTGTCGGGCTCTAGTTAGCTCTGGAGATGGACATCAAATGCATCAAAGTTTACAGAGACTCACAACTAGTCATACGATAGGTCGTAGGCAACTATGATGCCCGAAAACAAGAATTGATTCTTTATCATGCCATTGTGATGAGGCTCAAAGAGAAATTCTACCTATTTGAAATTGGTCATGTCCCTTGAAGTAAAAACTCTCAGGTAGATGCCCTGGCCAAGTTGGCTGCTACCCTAAAGCTTCCATCTGAAGGAGAACTGGATATAACAATCAGACACAGAAGACTTATGCCAAGTTTCCTAGATGAGGAATCCGGCCTTACAATTTCCGAGGTCAACACCATTGAAGGAGGCAATGCCATGATTGGCGCGAGGAAGATTATCAAGATAAAGAATGGCAGGCTCTCTCCAAACTGAGCTCAAAGAGTTCAATTGTTGTGCAGGGCAACATCATATCAACTGATAGAAAATCAACTGTATAGGCTAGTCCATGAAAATGACAAGTCTGTTCTTCTGCGGTGCCTCTCGCCAAAGGAAGCTAAAGTAATAATGCGCGAGGCACACTCAGGGTGATACAACATTTTTCAAGTAGGCGATAAAATGAAAAACAATATCAAACTCAAATGCTTCTATTGGCCCACCATGTGCACGGACTGTAACCAATAGACCCGCACATGTCATCAATGCTAGGCATTTGACCCTGTGCCAAGAAAGCTTCCTAATTCACTACACCCCACGGCCCCTACATTCCTCTTTGCGGAATGGGGAATGGACATTGTGGCACCATTCCCATGTCCTCCGAAGGCTATATAAGTTCATCCTATCCGTAACAGATTACTTCTCTAGATGGGCCGAAGTCATCCCACTTCAGGAGATAACGGGAGAGGTCGTTGCCCGATTCGTCAAACACCACATAATTTACAAATTCGGCACTCTTAGCCAGATCATGTCGGACAACGACACCCTATTCAGGAATAAAATCATATACCAGTTGGCGGCAAAATTCTATATTGACTGGAGGACTTCAACAGTCTATAGTCCCCATGCCAATGGATTGGCCGAAGTATTCAACAAAACTCTTTGTAAGCTTCTGGCCAAAATAGTCGGCAGTCGAAAAAGATACTGGGGCGAGAAAATATACGAAGCTCTGTGAGCATACTGAACAATCTACAAGACTCTCACTGGGTGCTCATCCTTCTCTCTAGTCAACGGGACAAAAGCCATGGTACCGATCGAAATTGAAATGACATCCTACTGGGTGGCGGTGCATATTGGCCTGCAAAGTCAAGAACAAAGTGAAATAGAGAGAAGGTTGGAAGAACTGTCTAATCTGGAGGACAAAAGATTGGAAGCTTACAAACACCTTCAGGCGCACTAAGCCTGAATGACACGAGCCTATGACAAGTTTGTAAAACAAATGGTGTTCAAAATGGAAGACCTTATCATGGTCAAGGAAATAGAAGTCATGGCGAGCAGGTCCTTGGCAAACTTCAACTTAATTGACGTGGATCTTATGTCATCACGGGGGTCTATGAGGGAGGTGCATATATGGTCGCTAACAACAAAGGAGAAAATCTTTTTCCTCCACTTAATGGTAAACATCTGAAATTGTATCATGCTCCAGAACATGAGTTTGTGCAGTGATCATTGCGAGACATCTCCTTTCCTGGCGAGAATTAAACAAGGAGAGAAATAAATAAAATGAGGTTTAAAAGGGAGGTGTCCCAGTATACTTAGCCATTCCCACCATAGGAATGACTGAGGGCAAAAAGGCCTAAAACCCGGCTGAGGTGAAAACTCGAAAGGGCGTTTCAGACAAAAGTGGGAAACCCCTTAACGCGAAAGCCTGCAAGGACGCATTGGAAAAAACAAACGCACATGCCCATCTGTTCATGTGATGGGTGTACTCATTGGTGCATCTGCCTGAGATCCCAACATCCCCTCCTTTATTTAATTTCGATGTCGGGCTGTCTGAACATGATCGGACTACCTTGGCACTATTCAGCTAAGTTGCCCAGAAGGCCCTGACCACATAGTAGCACGCCTATATATGTGCACGCGAAATTTTTTCTGACAAACTACCTATCTGATGCCAATTGTTTACAGTAGTGATGTTTAACTTTGAACACGAGAGGGTTGGTCAAAAGTCCTAGGCGACTAGTTGGCAGATAGAAACCAACCTTCTTGGTTACATATTTCAATGTTTGTGGACAAGAAACGAATGTCAAAGGTTTGCCTAAACTTTGCAAATAGTCTAGATCCCAAGAAGGCTCACATATCAAGCTTTATAGATGGAATCATTGCAGAAGCTGGTTTGCCTAAGATCCACCCATATGCAGCCCAAGGAGAATTTCTAACGTTTCAGCAGCTCCACTGCTCCTGTTCACCGCATAACCATCTCCTTACTTTATCCTTGCAACCACTCTATGTGGGTAATTATCAGATGTCTAGATTGAAGCATCAATATGGAAATTGTTCTTTACTGGAGGGAGATTGGAGAATGGCTGTGGGATGGAATGGTTGGCCTGCATCTTAGACCTTGTTGATGGAATCATTGTTAAAGTGGGTATGCCCCAGCCTTCTTGCAGGCTGAGGAGAGTTTTTAGTGTTTCCGTAGGCCTTCTGCTCTCACGCACGGGTCATAACCTTCTTTCTTACTCAACCTTGGAGCTGATGTCAGTGGGTAATCTACCTGAATAGGTCTTGCCATGTGGATCTTGGTGTGCTGCCAACTGGTTTCCAGAACAGATTCAGGCCCCAGAAACAATGGGGCATCTGAAGCAGTAGTGTGTGTAGTGTCTTATGTAACATATCTCCAATACAGATGTTAAATTATTGTATATGTGAAATTAAGTTAATCTATTTTGAAATTGAATCTGGATATTTGTTTAGAAAGCAATTAATGACTGTATATAAGGGTTGCTTAGTTTGTGAATTTTTTCACTATTAATTCTCTTGGATCTTTCTAAATTGTTACACTTAATGCTTGAGGACTTGATGTATTATGCTTATAATGTCAATATTTCTGATTTAGGTGGTGAGCATTTGCACACACATGATCATCGTGGGGCCAATATACATGATCATGCTCATGAACATTCACATTCACATTCTCATTCTCATTCTCATTCTCTGAAAGATCTTTCCGTTGGATTATCAATTCTTGGTAAGGATAATTTCCTCCATGCACGCATTGTTTGTTTCATATTTCGGGCTCGTGGGAGGCGGGCCGAGATTCGAGTCGCGCCGGTTCCTTTCCGGTACTCGGATCCCGGGTCGCCACACACACGCTTCCCTCACGTGGGATGATCACGAGCTTGCCTAGAGTCTTAGGTCTTACATCAAATTGGTGTCGAGTGCGCGTCGTCGTCCCGCATCATCTTTGGTCTGACCTTTCTGGACACTACCACCTTAGAACCTAAAACTAACTGTTTGAGGCTTTTGGCATTTGCTTGCTTGTTGTCTTCTTTTGTAGTCAATTTTTTTGTTTTATAATTTATGTAACCATTCTCTTGAAATTAAAGTTAGATAATCTACGCTTTCAAATGTTAGTTATTAGACAACAATTATGTGAAATATTTAATTATGACCCAAGATGTCTTGTCTCTAAACTAGCCTTGTTCTATATGTGTAGATAGAGGCATGTTTGCTACTATGCTCCTAATTTCTTTTTTCACAATCTATATTAATATAATTTCTATTTTTCAATGCCTTGTAGCATTTTCTTCCATGGTGGAGGGAGAAAATGAAGAGATGTCAACGACTGAGCTTTCTGGTGGAGCATGGATTCACTATATTTTCCAATCAACTTTTGTGAAGAGTTTGGAGGTGCACATAATGTTATCGCATGGTGTCTCATGAATACTCTAGCCACCAATAAATTTATTGATTAATACGCACATGCACTCACACTATATACAGACATACATGTACGTGTGCATATGTATATGCTGTCTCATATGGAGATAATTGTTGCTACCTTTTCACTAAGATATCTAATCTACGGAGGCACTGTTGCTTCTGTTGTATCTTCCACTCATTTCCCTGCATATTATTATTAGTGCTTTTCCTTCTTGTTCCTGTCTTCTAAGCTTCCTTTGTTGGCTTATACATTAATTTAGATTAGCAAGAACAATAACTTTGTTGCAGGAAGTGGATCCTTGCAATGACCTAACAGATGAAGATATCCGTACTGCCATTTAGTATGCTACTGATCCTAGGAGTGCTTTATTCGTACCAGTGAGTGGATTATGCATTCCCTTTTTCCAGACTGACCATTGTGTTTACTTTGCCAAGTAAGGGTGTTTTTGCCAACTAATTGTGCACTCCTATTAGGTTTCATTTGATGTTCTTGTCTGAGCTCAAATGAGAAAGCTTTGTACATGTTCGCTCTAAGCTGATAAGGGCCTTCTCCATGTTGGTATGAGGCTGAAAATAAGAGGAAAGAACATCAAAGGACAAGGGGCTTGCATATGATGGAACTCAGCTACAAAGGTTGCACAGAAATCGAGGTAAAAGGATGCACAGAAATCAAGGTAGGTGTTGAAAAGCTAACATAGGTAGGAGATGCAAAAAGAAAGGAATTTAAAAGAGAAAGCCAAGTTGATTTCAGTCAATAGTTGACCCATATAAGTTTGACCAAGTTAAAGTCAACACAAGATAAGTCAACAATCAACACATATCGGCCATCTCACAAGAAGAAGTCAACATGGTCAACCTAGTCACAAGGTAGTCTTCACAGGGGTGGTGTTGACCTCACAAAGTTGTGGTGTCAACCTCACAAAGCAGTGGTGTTGACCTCATAGAGCAGTGGTGTCGACCTCACAGAGTAGTAGTGTCGACCTCACCAACTCGTGAAGCCATCCGTCTGATGAAACTTTCAAAGTGGTGTCGACCTCACTGTCTCAGCAGGTCGACCTCACACTCTTTCTAGAATCTATTATGAAAGGGTTTTTCTAAAGCAATGTCGACACTACAATGATAGCAAGTCAACCTCATGGTGTTTCCAGAAGCCGTTATAAATCAGGTTCTATGAAGCAGTGTCGACCTCACTATCCCAACAAGTCGACCTCATTGAAGGAAAACTTCCAAGTACTCTATCAGACCTGTCTATTGGTAAACCATACTGAGAGCATTAATGGCAGGCGCAAACCTCAAAAAACACCTCTTTTGAGGTCTGGAAGAGGCTCCCAGGTCTGAGACTCTGCCACTTAATTATGACAGCTCAGAACATCCTTTTTGTAAAAGATTTGGTCAGCCACCAAATCCAGAGATATCCTTCTACCGGAGTTCTGCCTCTTCTGTCCTAGGAAAGGATTGGCCAGGTGGATTGCACTTCATAATACACTATACAAGAGCCAGTCCCCCTACTACAGGATCTCAAAAGGTCCACTCTCTCCTACCACTGTCCTACTCTAAGACTGATCTGAAAAGCCCTGCAACCCAATTCAACCTTCTACAGAATATCTACCTCAAGCCAAGAGAAAGTTCTGAAGGGAAAATTATCTCGTGAAGCAGCGCCGACAGAGGAGGGCAGCGCGGTGGCCAGATAGCAGCAAGAACCGGGTACGGTGTAGGAGGGCTGGAGCCGCTGGACGGAGTGCAGTGCAGCGGCGGTGGCAGTAACAGAGGATGGAGGTGTAGCGGGAGGTGTTGCAGCGTGCACATCAGCCAGCGGCAGCACTGGCTCTAGGTAAGGCTGGTGACAGAAGGGCGGCGGAGGATGGTGATGCGGCGGGACGGTGGCCGGTGACGGAGGAGGGCTGCACGGTGAACTGTGGTAACTCCTCTAGGCTTTGATGGACGCAAATGGTAAAGGTTGTTTGGGCTGGGGCCGAAGTGCCGAGCCAAACTGGGCCTAAGTTCCCAAAATAGGCCAACCCACACAAAATTTGCATATGATACATGTTTGTATATAATACACGTTTCAAACATCAAAAGGGTGTTTTGTACGTGTACAAAAATGCATTAATGGCAGCTGGATGGCAGATGTGTGCATACATACTGGTGTGCTTATTTGTTACATCATCATGAGGAGGGGTCGGGTTCGGGTTGGTTCATGCAAGATCCAACTCCCAATTGGGGGGTTTCGACCGAATCCACCTCCCAAGGGAGGGTTTGGACCGAATCCAACCCCCAATTGGGGGATTTGGACCAGTTAGACCCCATACTCATTTGCCATATTTGGTCTGATTAGAACTCTCAAATGGGGTATTTGGCCCGGTTAAAGTCCCAAAGTGGGGTACTTGGACCAGTTAGAGGCCCTGGAGGGCCATGGTTGGGCCGGATCAACATGTAACCGCCCTTGGGCTCTATAAATACCCAAGTGGGACCCAGGGTGGGAGAACGGACACAAAACACAGGGAGGAGAGGGCGCAAAGGGTTGTGCTTGTGATTCTTAAGGCCCATCCTTTGAGTTGTGTCTGTACTTGTGCTTGTGCTTGTATTCACAGTGAGGGTATGTTATAAAAATGCCCCTCCTTGAGTCCGCACACATATCCTTGTGTTGTGCTTAATGTAATCTCATTGTAGATGTTTTGGAGAAAATAATGCGATTCTCTGACATGATTAGGAATCCCATAAGTACCTCAACTTTTACAAAAAGGATACGCATAGATGCCCTTGTGGTGATGTCCTTTGTGCTACTCATTGGAGAGAGCTCCTTTCTCTCCCTCTCTCCCTCCACCTCTCTGGTGGCTGACAAACAGCGACGGTGGATGAGACCGGGGGACGATGCAGTTGGTGAGTGGTGGGAATGATCATAAGGAACGGAAGGCGGTGCCGTGGAGCAGTGCGTTCGTGAGCTCGGGGTTCGACTCATGCCGACGCGATGATTTTCTAGCGTTTTCTTCGCGAGAGGTAGGGGGATGGAGCCACACTACATTTCCCACATTTTTTCAGCATCTGATAGTGTAATGTCTCAAATTTTTCAGATATTTTTTGGATCAGAATCTGTGAGTTTTGGATCACTTTCGTGGGTCCCGGAGGGTGTTTTACGATTTATTTAGATTTTTGGCTGATTAGCCTGCAGAACCCTGTGTAGGGTGAACCGACGTATTGTCGAGCTCCGGGACGTTGCATGCATGTTGTGCGTTCTCCGAGGATCTGGGAGATGAACTTTGCCTATTTTTTATATTTTTTTAAATTTTTTAAAATTTTAGATATTCTATAAATAACCTACCCCCTTTTTCTCTCTCCCCCTATCTCTCATTTTCTCTCCCTCTCCCTCTCTCTTCTCACATTCTCTCCTCTCCCCCTCTCTTCTCTCCGGACAACAGATGGAGATGGACGAGGGCGAAGCGAGGATGGCGTGAGGGTGAGGAGCTTGAGGATGGGACGAGGATCGAGGCGTGGAGATTTCTAGCGACATTTTTGCAATGGAACAACGTCCTCGACACGAGATCGCTTCGGTGGAGGTAGGGGGATGGTTCCCTAACCCGTGTATTTCATTCCCACGGATTTGGTAGGCTGAGGCGAGCCGTGAGCGGGTTTATTTCTCGTTGGGGGGTTAAATACATGTTTTGGGACGTGCGATGGAATCGTCGAATCGAACGCCATTTTCTCATTTATTTACATGCTTTTTGGTGTTTTGGGACCCAGGGAATGGTCCCCAATGTTTTCCCCCTCGACTGGGGTCGAATGGGCATGGAGCCAGACTCCAGGGTTGAGTCCGATCACGTTTCTACTGTTTGCGGTCGACCAATGGGTTGGCATTGGTCGTGTAATGTGGCAACCCGGGATCCGAGTACCGGAAAGGAACCGGCGCGACTCGAATCTCGGCCCACCTCCCACGAGCCCGAAGACTCGGACATCAGGTCACAACCTACATTAATAGAAGATCTAATCAAGTTACAAGACAATGACCCCATATTAGTGGAAATCAAAACCAAGCTTGATCAACAGCCAGATTTTTTCGTCTCAAACGATGGAAGGTTATTATTCAAAGGTCAGATATGTGTGCCGGATCATGCTGACACTAAGAAGTTGATTATGGAAGAAGCTCACAAGTCAAGATATGTTATTCACCCTGGCACTACCAAAATGTATCAAGATTTAACAAAAAAAAGTTGGTGGCCCAACATGAAGAGAGAAGTAGCGGACTTTGTATCTTGCTGCCTCACTCGGCAACAAGTTAAGGTGAAACACTTAAGGCCCGCTAGAAAGCTACATCCCTTATAAATTCCTGAGTGAAGTTGAGAGAGCATAGGGATAGATTTTATCATGGCTCTGCCTAAGACAAGAGGTGGACATGATGGTATATGGGTGATCATAGACTAATTAACGAAATCTGCATATTTCTTACCTATCAAAAGTCGATGGTCTGTGAATATATTAGCAGCTTTATACATAAAGGAGATAGTTAGGATACATGGTGTCCCTATCACCATTATTTCTGATTGAGACCCTTGTTTCACATCACAATTTTGAAAGGGTCTATACCATTCCTTGAGGACCCAACTCAACTTTAGCACTGCTTTCCATCCACAAATCGATGGTTAAACAGGTGAGGACACCCGCGCTAAAGATCGACGTGATGCGGCAGAGCATCACTATAGGACACGTGGAGCTGTTTGGGACTTGCAGGCTTCCTTATGGCTTGGAGATGGCATGGAGAGCTAGCCAGAGCTCAGATATCTTTATGTTTTTATTCTAGATTTTTTGTAGGCCAATTGGACTTCTATTAGTGGCATAATTGGGTTTAGTTGGTTAATAAGGGTTAATGGGCCATATTTACTTAGGCCCAAGGAGGACATGGGTTGGCCACCCCCCTTGTGGGCCCACCTTGGGGGGCGCACCCCTCTCTCTCTCCTAGTCCCACTTGGGCTTGGGAGAGGGCGCCCCCTCCCTTCCTACTCCATGTAAGAGAGGGCCCTTCTCCCCCCCTAGACATCCAAGTGTGAGCCAATCTGGCAACGTCTTCCCATTGGGCTTGGGTGTGGGAGGGCTAGGAGGTTTGGGGAATGTTGGAGGCATGCCTTGGAGTCTAAGGCCCTCTTTAATAACTGAATAGGGAAAAAGGGGTTAGCTTAAACCCAGGTAAGTTATTCCTACTTTTTCACTTTTTTGCTTTGAAACCAATCCGGGTTAAGGTGGAATAACTCATTCTACATTTTGACTAGAATGAGTTATTCCAGGAAAACCCAAGTTAGGGGTGGGAAAAGTTACCCGTCTTACCAAATTGTATTTTTACTTATTCTCTTGGTTAAGGCCCCTTATTCCACCCTTATTCTGTTATCAAAGAAGCCCTAAAGGTTTTAGAATTATTAGGAGTAAGTCAGAGTTTATACACTGTGATTTTAGTAATGGGAGAGTGACACAGGAATGGACAAAGCATTCTTAAAAATAGTAGTTTTCGATACTTAAGATCTATTATTTAAGAGAATGGGAAGATCGATGACGATGCTGCACATAAGATTAGGGCAAGTTAGTTAAAATAGAGAAACGCATCAAGAGTCATTTGTGATCGTCGTATACTTGTGAAACTTAAAGGGAAGTTTTATAGAATAATTGTGAGACCTACTTTGTTATACGCTACCGAGTGTTGTGCAGTAAAAATAAAACACATTCATAAAATGTGTGTGGCAGAGATGAGGATGTTGAGATGGATATATGATAAAACTAAGAAAGGTAAGATTAGGAAGGCACATTAGTGAGGACTTGGGTGTGACTCTAATTGATGGTAAAATAAGAAAAAATAAGCTCAGATGGTTTGGACATGTATATTGTCACCCTAACTCAACACCAGTTAAAAGATGTGACCAAATTGTAGTGGATGTCAGTAAAAGAGTTCGTGGAAGGCCTAAAATGAGATGGCGTGATGTTATTAGAAGAGACATTGATTTCTTGAGTTTAAATATGAATTTAGCACTTTATAGAATTCTTTGATGGAACATAATTCATGTAGTCGATCCCAAGTAATGGCATAAGACTTTGATAATGATGATGAAAGCGGGCAACTTAGGACCAGATGATTTACCTATTGAAGCATGAGAAGACTTAGGAGATATTGGTATTAAGTGACTTATTAAACTTTTCAATAAAATTTTGAAGGAACGGAGGATGCCAAAAGACTGGAGAAAAAATATTGTTGTTCCTTTCTATACAAATATTCTTCCTCGGAATAATAATCTGCCATCCTCGGCCAGCAGAAAATCTGGTCGACTATTCAAACTTTCTTTGATCTCTACCAAAAAAGGGTCATTTTCTTGCAAGGTCTTAATTTCATCCATCAGTTCTGGAAGAAGCTGAACCTGGGCGATCATAATCCGATCCATCTTCTCACCAATGTTGAGATCTAGGCTTGCTGGCTGCTCCAGCATCCTCCACTCTTGCAACATAAGGCTCGACAACTTAGCTATCGGCCTCCGACTTAAGGCGTCTACCACTACACATTGCCTTTCCCAGGATGATACTCTATGGAGAAGTCAAAATCTTTTAAATATTCAAGTCATCTCCTTTGTCTCATATTAAGCTCTTTCTGGGAGAACAAATACTTCCAGCTCTTATGATCATTAAATACAACAAAAGTTTCTCCATATAGGTAGTGCCTCCAAATCTTTAAGGTAAACACCACGGCAGCGAGCTCCAAGTCATGGACATGATAGTTCTCTTCAGGCTTCCTCAACTGTCTAGAAGAATAGGCTATTACCCTGCCACGCTACATCAACACGCAACCTAAGCCAATTCCTGAGGCATCGGCATAGACTTCAAAATCTCCTTCTCTAGAAGGCAAGGCTAGCACAGGGGCGGTAGTTAAACACTCTTTCAGTGTCTGGAAACTCTTCTCACACTCCTCTGACCATTCAAATTGACTCTCTTTACGAGTCAATCTAGTCAGGGGTACTGCAATCTTAGAGAAATCCTTAATGAATCTCCAATAATAGCTTGCTAGGCCTAAGAAACTTCTAACTTCAATTACATTCACAGGCCTATCCCAATTCCTTACTGCTTCTACCTTAGAGGGATCTATAATAATGTCATCCTTGGTGATGATATGGCCTAGAAAGGATACTTCTTGCAACCAGAACTCACACTTACCGAACTTAGCATATAACCGATGATCTCTTAAAATTTATAGTGCCATTCTCAAGTGTTCTTCGTGCTCCTCCTTGCTCTTGGAGTATATAAGAATATCATCGATAAATAACACGACTCACTGATCTAAGTAGGGTCGGAACACACTATTCATCAGCTGCATGAAAGCTATAGGAGCATTTGCTAGTCCGAAAGATATTACTACAAATTTGAAATGCCCATACCTGCTTCGAAATGATCTTTTAAATATATCCTCATCCTTGATCCGTAATTGAGGATACCCCGATCTGAGATCAATCTTGGAAAAATACTGTACTCCTGATATCTGATCAAACAGCTCATCTATTCTTGGCAACGGGTACTTGATCTTGACGGTAAGCTGGTTCAATTGGCGATAATCAATACACAGCCTTAATGAACCATCCTTATTTCTTACAAAATGTACTGGGGTTCCCCACGAGGATGTACTTGGACGAATGAACCCCTTCTCTAGCAATTCCAACAACTGCTCCTTCAATTCCTTTAACACCGCGGTGGACATACAGTACAGAGCCTTTGAGACTGGTCATGCGCCAGGAACCAAATCAATAGAGAAAACTACCTCCCTTTCAAGGGGAAGTCCTAGCAAGTCTGTAAGAAATACATCAAGAAAGTCTCGAACTATAGGGATGTCCTTCAATTCCACTTCCTTCTTATCGGTCAAAGAGACCAAGGCCAAGAATGCCTGACACCCTCTCCTTAACAACTTACCCACTCGAAGTGCTGAAATAAGTGGCACAGACTTAGATTTCCTAGAGTAAGAAAAGAAAAGCTCAGGGCGTCTTGGGAAAGATACTATTCCTGATTTACAATGAACACTAGCTCCATGTCTAGTTAACCAATCTACTCCTAAAATCACATCATAATCTTTCATCTTCATGCATACCAAATCAATAGACAAATTACAATTATTAATCAAAACTTCGCTAGAGGGGTAATAATATTTAATCTCCGTCCCTGAACCAATAGGGGTTGATATCACAAGATGAGAATCCAATAATATTGGTTTTGCAGGTACAGTCTAAGTAAAATTTTGAGATAAAAATGAATGAGTAGCTCCACTGTCAAAAAGTACAAATGCTGACTTGGAAAGAATAGTATGGGCACCTTCGACAATACCTCCTACCTCAGTAGCCTCAGTTTCGATCTCTACATCTTGGAGGGCTTGGAGCCTGCCCTGTCGCTTTTGACTCCCTTGTGGCTTGTCAGATGTTACTTGATCTTTAATAAGGGGACAATCAAGGATTCGATGATCCCTACTACCACATCTTAAATAGGCACCTAGCTTATGCCAACATTCCTGCATCTTATGACCCGGGCGGTCACAGTACTTGCAGACTGCTTTGGATGGAGCAGTCAATCTTGCCCTCTTATCATTTTCCTTTGGCTTCTTGTCTTTTGAAAAGCTCGTCCCGCCATTGGGCCTCTTCTTGTCATTAGCGGGTTTAAAATTTTCAGAGCTGGTAGTCTGCTCCCACTTCTTGTCTCATCCTCTTATCCGGTCTGCCATCTCCATAGTGTCTTCAAGAACTCGGGCCTTCATCGCAATCTCGGCATAGGTGTGGATCTCCAAAGGTGCCAATTGGTTAAAATACTGAAGCTTCAACCCATTCAAAACCTGCTTGGCCTTCATCTTCTCAGTAGATACCAAATGCGGCGCATATCCGGATAATCTAGCGAACTGTGCCTCATACTCAGCAACAAATAGATTTCTTTGCTTCAGAGTAGCAAACTCTATCACTTTCTTCTCCTACACACGATCTGAGAAATACTTGCTGTTATAATGCACCTTAAACTCATCCCATGTCGTATGCCTATTACAGAGCGTGGCTTCCATGGCTTCCCACCAAGTACGTGCATCATGTTCCAGTTGAAATGTCGCCAATAGGACTCGACCTTGGTCACCACACTACATAACTCTAAAGATTTTCTCCATTTCCTTCAGCCAAAGCTCTGCTTCATCAAGATCTGCAGAACCACCAAAACAAGGGGGACTTAAGCCTTGGAAGTTTCGGTGGAGATCATCGGCTCCGTGATGTGCTACTCCTTGTGCTACTTATTATAGTGCAAGGCCTGTACCGGCATCAGGCCTTGCACTGTACGTTGCATATCTCACCATTGAGCACGCTCCGTCACCATTGTAAGTAGTCCTACAATCATAGGGGGAATTAATTAGAAATGACCTAGCTAAATTACCTTTTAGAATTTGTTAGTTAACTTAACCCGAGTCTCTACCCCATCTCGCTGAGTTGGATCCTCAGACTTTTGCCAAGATCACGGGATCTAATGACACTCTAGAAACTTAGGGACTTTATGAACCTAGGCTCTGATACCACAAAACTGACACACCCCGAAGCGAAAACTCAAAACATAATAGTTATATCACTCACGACAATCAGAGGGTTGATCTTGTACAGTCGTTGCAAGGCCGTTTGCGAGTCGTTGTCCAGGTCCTGGGCAGTGGCAGCACCTGCGCCGTTGCTGAAGCCTATGGCCACCAGCGATGCCAGCAGCATTACCAGTGCCTTGATGTTTATTATTGATTTGTTCATTTTGATACTCCTTGAAGTTTATTGGCTGCGGTGCAAGCCATGCCCGGTGACATGATGTCCAATAACGTCACCCAGTCTAGCATCTGTTTTGTCCGCATCGGCAATCAGTATCCGCACATCGCCCGCCACGCTCTGTTCGTTAGCGAACAGAGCATGTGCATAACACCGTTTTATCGGCATGCCATTAAGTGCATTTCCCATTCAAGCATAGCCGACGATTGTTACATTTCGGTACGCTTCGATACAGCCTTTACCCACCCCGACTCGGATAATGGCGGCAAGAATTATTAAACAGCCAGCGACCAGCGAGCCACTACTTTGCCCACCACTGTGCTTCTACCCAATACCATCAGCAATGCCCAGGAAACGGCCTACCGCCTGGAGCAACAGTTGCACGCCTCTCCGCAAGACCCCGCCGCCTACCGCGCCATCGCCGAATTAAAACGCATGCACGGCGACGAGGTGAATGCACTTGTTCATTTGGCAACAGCGCAACTGCTGGAACAACTGACCGAGCAATCCAAGCCGGAAACCATCGTCCACCTGTGCAATATCGCCACTGCCTATTTCATGCAGAACAATTACAAGGATGCCGAGCACTGGTACCGGCTGGTACTGGCATTCGACCCGCATTTCGCCATCGCCTACATGAACCTCACCTCCATCTACGCCGCCACCGGACGCATGGTGGAGGCGGAGCTGTGCCGCGAACAGGCCTACCGTTACCAGCGCATCTTCGTCGAGCGCGAAGGCGACCCGGCGCTGCGGGTGCTGGTGCTGTACGTGGGCAAGACCTCGGGCAACATCCCGTTCGAGATACTGCTGCCGACCGATAGCTGCTGCCGCATCAAGTACGTGATTGACTACGCGCCGGAAGCGGAGGACGAATGGCTGCCCGAATACGATGTGGTGTTCAACGCCATAGGCGAGCCGGATATCGCCACGCATTACGCGGAGCGGCTGCAACGCTTCGTCAGCCGTTGCGACCGCCCCATCCTCTCTCTGTCTCCCTACTCTCTCTCTCTCCTTGTCTACGCCCCCTTTCTCTGTCTCCCTACTCTCTCTCTCCTCATTTGTGCCCCCTCTCTCTCCTCGTCTGTGCCCCCTCTCTCTGGCTCCCTACTCTCTCTCTCTCCCCTCGTCTGTGCCCCCCTCTCTATCTCCCTACTGTCTCTCCTTGTCTGTGCCTCCCTCTCTCTCATCCCTCTGCGCCCCCTCTCTCTGTCTCCCTACTCTCTCTCTCCTCGTTTATGCCCCCTCTCTCTTCTCCCTACTCTCTCATCTCGTTTACGCCCCCTCTCTCTTCTCCCTACTCTCTCTCTCCTCGTTTGTGCCCCCTCTCTCTTCTCCCTACTCTCTCGCACCCCTCTCTCCCTACTCTCTCTCTCTTCATCTGTGCCCCCCTCTCTCTCACCCCTCTGTGCCCCCTCTGTCTCCCTACTCTGTCTCCTCATCTGCACCCCCTCCCTCTCTCTCCCTACTCTCTCTCTACTCGTCACCCGAGAGGAGTATCTACCCTTTCTCACTCTCTACTCCCTCTCTCTCTCTTGCTCTGTTTGGCCGGCGCCGGAGAAGGCATTTGTGCCCCCCCTCTCTCTCCCTGAACACCGAGCATCATCCCATCAATAGCCCCACCATCTTTGGATGCCCCCCACAGTCAGGAGCAATCAGCTAGAGAGGGAGCAGAGAGGGTGAGAGACAAGAGAGAGAGAGTACTAGTGATTGGTTGAGAGATAGAGTTAACTAGGGGTAAGTTAGTCATTTTATCCTTCTTAACTCACTTTGATTTAATCAAAGTCAGCAATCGTTGACTATAGGGACACAATGAGAAGTTCTTGAAGTTGTTAGGGGTATATGAGTAGATTCCATAAAGGTGACGGTATAGTGGTAATTCAGCTTTTTTCAGGGCTATACAGGTAATTTTCCCTATACCGAACAGAGTTTGGTGAGGGTGTATTAGGTAGGACTGAATCAGGTCGAATGAGGTGCAGATGCAATGATGCATGCATATGGTATACCAGTTATCACATGTTGGGAAACTTTAAAAAATATTCATATTTATACATGGAAGAAGATAAAAAAAATTATGAATCTGAGGAAGCAAATTTAGAGAAAGGGGGATGCACAACAAATAGTGGAAGTATGAAGGGATGCTTCCTCTGGAGATGGTACGGCAAGTTGTGCCAACGACCGTTGCCGCGTTTTTTGAGAGGCCGTCTTCCGGACCCTGGTCCGTCTGATTCGGTAAACCGAGACGGTACGGCAAGCAAATTAAAATGGTACCCCGGTTTCTACGGGATCGAATAAACTGGATTACCGGACATGGGACGCACAAAGTGGTCAGCGCACCCACAATTTAAGAGACGTTGATTGTGGCGGTTGTGAAGGTGGAGTGGTGGACACACTCTTTGTTTCGTCGTTTGCTTTTAAAAAATGATGGAGAACATGATTTATTGGGCCATACTCATTGCGGTCTAAAATAATCCGTGCCGTGGCGACCCTGTCTACCTAGACAACCACCGGCTCTGAAGCACGGTCCAGGGCCGCAAGGCCTGACCAGCCTGTCGGTGTGATCTCGGTGTTCTGCTCTCTAGTTAGGCATTGTAAAACTCGCCAACATATGGATGTTAAAGTTGCCGTTACGGGACTTACCCCTACGAGTTCTGTATCGTGCCAACATTGTCGAGATGTCCGTCGCGCTGTCTTTCCTCTAAGAGCAGATGAGTGAGCGACGGAGGATCTCTACGATCAAGTAAGATATCACTCCACTAATCATGTCGCTACTGTAGAGTAGGGAAGGAGCGGCATGGTTACGACTGACATAAATAAGTCTTCAGACAGACCTACATGGACACGCTGAGAATCATCCACACACACAGAAAAGATCACCCGCAGACAAAGAGAGAGACGATCCCAGATGGAGACTCCATGGCATATTAGATAGGTGATATAGAGAAGGTTGCTTGAGAGTCCTCTACTCAGTTCTCTGAACACAATCTCTATTTTCAAGCACTATCCGCTTCTTTGAGCGCTTTTCTCCTCTCTGGGCACTCTCCATACTTTGTCCCCATTTTATGGGCTCTCTCTCTCTCTCCCTAAGTTTCCGCTCTATTTGTTTACTCGTTTATAACTTAAGCATCAGAGGGTTGTCCCCTGCGATCATTCCTAAGACTCCTTCTAACGTTCTGTCTCGTGGTTGCAGATTTTCTCGGAATGGTTGGCACAATGCACTTGACCTTTCGATTAATCATAAGGGCTTGGGAATTTAGGTTAGGAAAGTCGAATTGACAGACTTTAAGTTAGCCCAGTGAATCATATCCATATGGCAAGAGCTTCATGTCCTCATTCATTCCATGCATTTTGGGATTTGATTTGGCTTTGTTTATGCATTTGAAAATCTTAAACTATTTGAGCTTTTGACATTACACAAAATGGCCTTAAACACGCTTACGCACACTCAATCCTTACTCTTGATTACTTCGACACGGCAAGAGATAGAAACTAAGTTCAGGATTTTGTTATCATCAAAATCACTGAGAGAGACTCAACATATCTAGCTCAAAATCGCAAGTTTGAAGTGGATCAAAATCCATGTTTAAAGAAGATCAAAACATACAATTTTAATGCTCCGCTTCTACAGGGTTAAAAGGTATCAAAACGTCAGGTTTTAAATCTCAAAATCCACATGTTCCAAAGGGGATTAAAACACAAGAAACAGGGGCTCATGTTTTACGGGATTAACCTCCGAGTTCGCAGGTTTTGAAGGTCCGATGGATAGGATTGGAGGGTCATGTTTTGTTGCGTTTTAAACTTCGAAGTCTTATGTTTAAGATTAACAAAAATAGATGGTCATTTTGCAGGTAAAGAGGCGTACAAAATTGCTAGGAAACATGCTCGTTTTTGCTGGTAAATAAGGAATCTGATTTGCAAGAATAAGAATCATTTTATAGAGATTGAAATTCTGATTTTTTTATACTTGAAGCTTGAGCGAGAAAACCTACTTTGGACAGAGAAGCCTTCCCACGATCCAACCTTCGCAAAACTCCACCCTTTTCTTCTAATCATCGTGAATGAGCGTTCATTAATAGACTAATCTTCCAAGCCTCCCCACCCACGAACAAGCCACGTCTATCTTCAACACGTACATGCCTTATTCATCTTCTTCAACCCTTCACACGAAGCCTAATCCTCTCCTTCGCAGCAACAGCCCTCAGAAAAGTATATTGGGTAATTAGAGTCTAGGTTAACACATGGGAGGCTAAAAGGCCATCTATATATAGGGTAAAACCTCTCTAGAGTCCTAACTAAATATAACTAAGGAAGAGATAACCCAAAGCTAAACTCCAGCCACCGTCGACCTCAACTTACCCTATTTAGGTTAGGATTAAGTGAATGAGACTTTTGCTTTTAATATTAGATAAGGTAACCATATTAATAATTAATTTATTAGAAACCTTGAGGGAATTCGAGACGTAAATACTCAAAAATGACATGATGCATGCTGGGCTAAAATAAAGAAATCATCAAAACGAATGCAAAGAAAACATAAAATAGAAAATACTCAAAAATAATATTGCTAGCCCGAGCCAAGATGAGGTCAAGAGTCTTCTTGCAACCACAGCGTGCGAGACAAAGTCCATCGTCCCCCACCCGACTCAAACTAACGGCTTATCCAACGATTAACCCTATGCTTCTAGATCATCATCATTTTTGTTAAAAGGGAACATCAGATCCCAGAACACACGGACAACCAGCCAGTCCTTGAGAGGATATAATAATGTAGATACCATATAGTAATGCAACAATGAGCAAGGAATAGAAAGCCATACCTCACTTACCTACCAAATGAAACGATATTTTTTTTTGGATTTTTACTTTTCATATTTTTATGGGATTTTTCAATAAGACAACCACATGAACATAACCATAAAATGAACGAAAGACAACATAATGCAATGAAGATGAACAAAACACAACATAAAGAAGAACCAAACATATAATGAACATAACAACGACCACAAGAACAAATGATAAGCATGTGTGTGATTGAAGACACGGTGGGACAAGATAACATAATGCGGTGGGACAGCACACGCGGTGGGACAAAGACATTGATGTGGCACAGTCAAGGGGTGTAATGGGATGACCGAAGGATCCTTGGACCAAGACCCGCAAGCACATATGCAAGACAATGGATTCGATTTTGATGGGTTCGCTCACGTGGTGTGCACTCTTTCCCGAAGGCATCTCGGAATGGTGGTAAGGGTCAGGGGCGGGACCTTTCTGTTCTGAGGACTTGGTTATGCCCGAGCTAACCTCGGAAGGGTATGTGTCATGTCCCGAGCGCGGAAGGTACTCGGATGCGTGACACATCTACATAGATCATGTCACTCACGTAAAATCAGAGTGCATATAGTACTCGGTAATTTATCGCAAACTTAGAATTTGACATAAAACCATAGTCCAAGATGTCAATTATCTACTTAACCCAATGACAATATCCCAGAATTTTTCATAGGACTACACTTTGACAAATCCACTACTAGATCATAATTGACTCAAATTATGCCATACGATTGCAAGCCTTTAACAATAACTCAAAAAGCGACGCAAGCGCGCCGCTTCAAATTCATCCAAACGTTTCCATGCATAATCGACTTCATTTTCTTCTATTTGCGAACATGGCTTGAAGTCATAAAGCATTTCACGGCATCGCGAAAAATCACCATTCCTTGCGTATTCGATTGCTTTGAGGATTATCGTGTTCATCGTTCTGTTCCTTTCGTTCGATGATTGATATTCGCATCTTTCATCGAAGAAGGCAACTAGGGAAGTTGCAAATTCGTGGATAAAATTCTGGCACGCATAGAACGCATGTTGCGCTTGGCTGCAGCATCACATTGGTTGTTGACCCAAGCTCGCCCGGTGTTCGATTCCTGATGGCCCTTAACGTGCTTGACGATGATCCGCTTGCTCTCAAGAACGATCTTCAAAGTCTCGATGATATCGCCTACGATGATCGATCCCCACATGAGCGGAGAAATGCGCAAGCCTTTACCCTGCTCAGCGTTGAGACCACAGCGAATGTATTGCAGCGCGGCGAGACAATCGCACTGGATCATCAATTCCGTGACAGGTTCGAGATCGCCTCTGCGATGGGCGTTCCAAACAGCGAGCCCAATGCCGGCCATCTCGGCGACAGTTGCGCTGTGACATTTTCGCTTCTTGAGGATGATCTCACCCTCATCAAACTGACCGCGAGGCCAAGCATCTGAAACCATCCAGGCACCCCACCCCGCAGCTTTAGTTTCAGGATGCCATGAAGCATCCACAAACATGGTCATCCTCAAAAGGGAACCTCATGCTCATCGTCGTGCTTGTCGCATCCCTCCATGATCACCGAGATTGGCGGAATGACATTGAAAAGCATGCAGCGGGGTTCACCTCCAGGTTCTTTCGACATATTGCGGCAGTTGCTGCATGTGCGAAAGATTCCGTTTGGTCCGAACTCTTCGAGCCACGAGTTGAGTGCTTTGCTGAGAGCGAATGAAGAATCATCCGCCCCCGCACCGGTACGAACAACCGCCATTTTCAGATGACCCCGTTGTCTTCCATGTGCCGGATCGCATGCCGAATTGCCTGGCGCTTGATCTCAGCGACATATGCATTCCGGTCGGCGATCTCGCGCTGTTTGACGAGATCACTCATCATGCGGTCGATCTCTGCAATGCTGCGCTCATGACTGATCTGCCGCTGGAGGCAACATCCAGGCAGCCGAGCAGATTCATCAGCGTCGACTTGCCGGAGCCCGACGGCCCCATAATCGCGAGGTAGTCGCCCGCCTGCACGGTGAGGTCGATGCCGCGGAGGGCGTGCACCTGCGCGTCGCCGGTGCCGTAGAGCTGGTGGATGCCGCGCAGTTCGAGCACACCGACGGTGCGCTGCGCTTCGTGGTCAGTCATCAGCCGTTGCCGCCGCCGAAGTTGCGGTTGCCGCCGCCGAAGTTGCCGCCGCCGGTGAAGCCGCCGCCACCTCCGCCGAAGGTGCCGCGCAGCCCTGTGCCGCCGGTGGTGCCGGTCGTGCCCGTGGTGCTGGTGGTCGAGTTCGAGACGTTTCCGATCACGATGGTCTCGCCGGCGGTGAGCCCGGACGTGATCTGCGTGCCATCGTCACCGACAATGCCGAGGGTGACGGTGACGGCCGTTGTCTTGCCGTTCTTCACGACCTTCACCGTCGAGACTCCGTTCGCAGTCGTGATCGCCGCGGCAGGAACGTAGAGGGCGTTCGACTTCGATGCCTTCGTGGTGATGGTGACATCCGCGGTCTGGCCGATGCGCAGGTTCGCTGGCGGGTTCGTGAGCGTGATGGTGGTCGCGTAGGTCACGATCGAGTTGCTTGTCGTTCCGGTCGGCGCGATCGCGGTGACGGTTGCGGTGGAGGACGCGCCGGTGATCGCCGGGAACGTGATGGTGGCGTCCTGGCCGACCGCTACGTTCGCGATGTCCGCCTCGGCGACGTCTGCGGTCACCGTGTACTTGGAGGTGTCGGCGATCGTCATGAACGCGCTGGATGAGCCGGACGAGCTCGAGCTGCTCGACGAGTTGCTGTTGCCATTGCCGGAGTTGCTGCCGTTGCTGTTATTCGACGACGAGCCCGTGTTCGAACCGGACACGGTGTCGCCCACCTGGTCGTTGACCGCGATGACAAGGCCCGAGATCGGCGCCTTGAGGGTCGCGGCGGCGAGGTTTTCCTGCGCCGTCGTCACGTTCGTCTGGGCCGTTGCGACGGTGTCCTCCTGCTGGAACACCTGCTGCTGGGCCTGCTCGACATTGCCCTGCGGACTCTTCTTGGCCGCGGCGAGGGCGGTGTAGTCCTCGTTCAGGATGATCTCGTCGTGAAGACAATGGCATTCATCATGAAATAGAAATAGGTAACTCCCCAACAGAAGGAGACCTTCTTAACATACCTCTAGTGATTGGCCTGGTAGGTTTATCTGGCATGGCAAGTTGAGAGATTCTATTTTCATTGGCTACCAGCTTTTGAATAGCTTCCGGATGATCAAGCAATTGAAATTGCATGATAGTTTCATCAGGCCTAAGAGATTCATCAGGAGAAACAGGGGACTACTGAGACAGGGTTGTCTTCTGAACACTGGGAGAATTCTTAGGCGAGTCACCGATAGCAGCTTCATATAGGTTGTTACAATTATCAAATAAAGTAGATGGAGTATGGGGACTCTACCGACCCGGAGGATTCAGTCACGCATTGGGTACTCCACCAACGGGAGAGCTCCTTAAGATATCCTTCGCTGGAGTTGAGGAATGGGTTGGTAAATTATCATCTTGACTGACATTGTCCATTGCCGCATCTTCAAGGAATCTTAGTCTATCACAAGCATTTGAGATAGGAATAATAGACTTGTTTATATCCTTAGAAACCTAAATCAAACCTTTAGATGATTTGGGAACCACAGGGACCCAGGCCATGCTTGATTTGGTGGTCTCAGGCTTGTCAGTAGGGGGATGTGGGATACCAGCATTCTGTTTATTATGAACCTGTCTGATTTTTTTAGTACACGAAGTAGCAGCATGGCCAATCTTATGGCAAAGACTACATAAGTTGGGAATACGGTGATATTTATCATTTTGCCAGAATCCACTACCATCGCAGTCAATCCAGATGCGTTCCACCAACGGTTTGGCAATATCAATCTCAACACAAACAAAGGCTTCAGATGTGTGAGTCCATGACGCAGTAGAATCATGAATGCGAAGGACCTTCCCCAGGTTTCCAGCAATGGAGCATAGGAAGTCCTCACCATAGAAGTTAACCGGAAGAGCAGGAAAACTTACCCATATTGGCATTATAGAAGGGTCCGAGTTGAAATCAAAATCAGCCGACCATCTAAAGAATCGAAAGAGGAAGCCTTTGACATAAAGATTCTTTTGGGGAAGCACCTTTAAGAAATATTCTTCAAGGGAGAATCTCAATTGAACATGGCACAGGTTTAGAATGCTAAGGAGGAAGTCTTGTTGGAGATTTAGACGTTTGATTTTTAACTTAATTTTTAAAATTGATAAAAATCAATTCTGACTATTTGGTAAAAATGTCACAAATTTTAATTTCTCGATAGATTTGTTTAGGAGATGAGATGGGGGAAAACACGTCTCCCCCTCGGGGTGGAGGGAGGTCACGGCGGACCTCCACCGCCATGGATGCTACTGGACCTCTGCCTCCACCGCTCCTTCTTCCCCTTCCCCCTCACCCGTAGCACTTCAGTTCGGCTATCAGAACCCATGTATGTGGCGTCCACCTCTGCCAACACCAGCCGCCGCCTGTCCCTCCCGTGGTGTAGCCAGGGCTCTTCGCCAGCCAATGATGTCTTGCCCGCCAACAAGCGCCGTGACGCCGCGCGCCGTCCCCACCCTACATCCCGGGCACCAATCGACCCCTACATGGGCGACCGACCTCCCTAGTGGACTCTGCCGCGGCCCTCCTCTTCCCTCCCTCCCAAGGCACGCTGCGGCCCCATCCGCAACCCCACACCCCCCGCGCTTTGTCGGCTGTGACCCACAGTAGAGACGATGGGCACCTCGGCCCCTCCCTCAATTTCCCTTTCTTCATCTTTCCCATTCTCCTTCTTCCTGCACGGGGCTGGCCACCAGACCCCACACCGCCAACGCCCGCCTGCCGCAGCCACCCCGGGCATCTTCCTAGCCATGCAATGCAGAACCTCTACCCCCGTCCCCCATCGCGGTTGTCGTTGTTGGGGAACTAGCTGCCGTTGTTCCCTGCAGCTATCCCCGTATCACGTGACATTCCCTGGGCCCCTGCCATAGCCGTTTGCAGAGGGAGGTCGCGGCAGAGGTGGCCGGCACTTGTCACGGGGGTTTTGAACGCGGGAGCTTGTCTCGAGGTTTTGAACACGGGAGAAGGGGAATAGGGAGAAGAGAGACTAACGTGGGGAGTGAAGTGTGGGGCCGTCGAGCGTTCTTTAAAAAAAATTACTGCGGAGTTATTTTCATTTGAAAATAGATTTGAATGTAGCGGGATTCTTCTCTAAAATTTAGGGAAATAACTACCCGACATGGTTAAATGAGTTCTATGCTCTTATTTTTAAGTTTGAGAATCAAAGAAGGAAAAAAATACAACCAAACACCCTGTTAAGTTGTTTAGTATCCTGTTAATTTGTTATAGGGATGAATCTAAAAAAGTTCATATGCTGGAACAAGAAATTGAAAGTTATAAAACTGCAAATAAAGTGTTGAATAAATGCGCTGTCTGCAGTGAATAAGAAATTGCTAGTTATGAGCTATATATTGCAACCCTTGAAAATGAAATTCTAGATTTGAAAAGCTTACTAATTAAATTTGTTGATGGCCAAGAAAATTTAGATAAGTTGTTGGGAGTTAGAGTGAATTTCTAAAAAGAGGGGTTGAGGTTATAAACCTGAAACCAAAAAATCCTTTTAAAATAAATTGTTTACTTCTTTTGTTCAAAGCTCGGGACAAACCAACACTTCAATCAGATCACTAGTCTTTCAGTTCACTACACAAAAGAATTCAAAACAAGCTACTAATCAAATAATTGAAAAATAAACTGAAAAATAGAAAAAAGTTCAGAAAGGGTCCTACTACCATTGTGCATGTTGTACATAATTCCAATTCATACACACATGCACACTCAAAGAAAATTTCTTATCATTTTTGTGGTAAAGTTGGCCATATGATGCATGAATGTCGTATCATGAAATCTGATGATCTGAATGCACGCACAAGAATAAATGGTTTCAAAAATTCTAAAAAGTTTTCAAATAGAAGAGGTTCATTTCAAAATTTTCATGTGCATGCTAGAGAAAATCATGTTGTCCAGAAAAGGATAATTCAATGTTTCTATTGTGGAAGGTCCGGTCACATAATACATGATTGTTCAGTTCTAAAGAATGATGAATTAAGGGCTTGTAGAAAGCCGATTGTCCTAACGAGGCCTTACTATTATGAGTGTAGAAGGACCAGCCATATAGTCAAAGACTGTTGGCACTTGAAAGGAAATCACAATTTCCATGGTAGAAATGGCAAAACTACTACCTTCCCACATAAACCTCATGCATATCCTATAAAGAAAATTTTGAATGCTTCTATTCACTATCATTGCTGTGGGAAATTAGGACATAACATGGAAGATTGTTTTTCATTAAAGTTTGATGATTTGCATGCTATGAAGCCATGGAAAGCACCCGCCAAGGGTGCTACTAACTCATTAGGACCCAAGAGATCTTGGGTACCATTAAACAGAAAATGAGAAATTACTCCTGTAGGTGTGCCTTAGAGAAATGAAATAAAAGGGGGTTCATTAAATAAGCAAGGCACCCTAC
The DNA here is from genome assembly GCA_024336825.1 of Amorphophallus titanum. Lineage (NCBI taxonomy): Eukaryota > Viridiplantae > Streptophyta > Magnoliopsida > Alismatales > Araceae > Amorphophallus > Amorphophallus titanum. The sequence goes on from JANBPO010006859.1 coordinate 23,910,571, forward strand.
TTTGGTAAAACCTCAGTCTTTATGTTCATGATCCTTTTTTGTTCATGTTTATTCTGCTTAACCGGTATTTATGTAGGACTTTTGAAGTGGGTTGTATATATTTTTCATGTCTGCATATATTATGCTGAACAAATTGAAATCACTTCAAATTTACTGTAGGAAAGTTCAACGCATACTTCGTGCTGCATATGTGTACATGCATGATAATATTCATTTCCATTGAACTCATGATGCATTTTCATGCATGATCTTATGGTATATAAAATGGTGTTGGGAGAAGGGTAGATTATGTCTATCAGAAAACCTACACTACACGTGATGGTGGCTGTCAAACCTAAGTTCTCTGCTAGGTACCATGGGTCACTCCTGTATTTGAACCACATCCTCCACGAGTTGCTGTTCAGCATACTCCCTTTGCATGATTTTCATGTCTAGTTTACACACCCAGTACATTTTGTAAAAGAGAGTAAGTGTCTCATGCTTTGATTTGCATCTATCTCATGCACAATCTGCATTTAGTCAGGGGGAGGCATTATCAATCTGACTTCATTTGAATGCATGTCATTGATAGTAAAAAACTCAAAAAGTCCATGCATCCATTTAGAGTCAATTTGAATTGATAAGTGATTTTGGAAAAGCTCAAGTCGATTTCCAAACCTTGACAAGTCGACTTCATCTAGTTGTTCTAAAATTTTTTGACAAGCCCTGTCTCTTTGGCTCACTGTCATCAATCCCCACCCTATGTTCTCATGGATCTGAGATTAAATGACTTGCATCTATTCAATGGACTTCAAACTCCTTGCATTTACTGAAAAAGGGGTGGTCTCTTTAGAAAATTCTTGATCACAATTCATCCTCAACCTTAACCTTGAAAATCTACTTTCAAAATCCAACGTTCTCTTAGGGGGAGCTTCTTTAAGATATTAGCTTACACTCTCACAAGAGGAGTCTCCTCCCATTGATGCCAACATTTGGTTATAGGAACTCTTATAAATTGGCATCCATGCTACTTCTGCAAATCTTGAAACCAGTTGTTGTACCCCGAACTATTTCTCGGCAAAATCACAAGAAATAAGGGTTCAGGCATTTCACCGAGCAGCTTCCAAGCATGGGCTATCCAACACTTTCTACAAACCCATGGGTCCCTACAAGAGCCCTGGCCAGTCTGTCGTAACTTATGGCAACACAAGCAATCCCTCAGGATCAACTCTGGCCACTCACGTACAGGCCTTGCCCGTATCTTGCACCGTCGCCTGGAGCCACCTGGGGGCACACCGACGTTAGGCCAGGCCACATGGCACTCTGCCAAAGGGGCCAAGCGCCCACCCAGAAACATATCTTTCAACCCTCCAAGGTCAAAGGGAGGCCTAACTAGGTCAACCACAGGCTTTGGGGGCCTATCGCGCACATGTATGGCTCACACGGGCATGCTCGGCATTTCGTCGAACACCTTGTGGGTGTGTATGTTCCAGCCCTTATACACCCAACCATGGGCCGACCCGTGGTTCCAGCACCTCAATTGGGTCCTACAATGACCCCCAACAAGTCAAGGTCAAACCTGACACTCAGACATGTGGCGATGAGCCATCTAATCCTAGCGTTCGGGCCAACCCAAGACTACCCTGCCAACCTGCCAAAAAACGCGGCATATAGCCTGAGGCATGGCTCACTGCCACAAAGTGCCTCCATTTAGCTCCCACGAGCGTACGTCGAACCTCCCTTGATGTCTCTATCCCAACATCAGGAACTGCTCCGACAACCGACGACTGTAGAAGTCCCACCATGCCGCCGTAAGTAGGTGGGCATCCCTGCCCCGGTACTGCCTACCTACCAAAGGGAACTCCCGATTCGGCAGGATCCCCTGGTTGTACCGGAAGTTCCTTGCGAATCGGTGTGGATAGTACGGATCCAAGGAACTCGTCACTGACCTGTGTAACATCAGCATCACTGACCGGGTACTCCGTGTCCAGTTTGTCCATAGCCTGGCGTCTGCCACCTCCTGAATAGGGTGCGCACTGGTCGCCCTTGAGCTTGTCATAGGCTCGCGCCATGCATGCCTGATATATTTGTAGGTGTTTGTAGGCTTCGAGTCGTTTGCCTTTGAGATCGGCAAGCTCTTCTAGCCTTCTCTGGTATTTATTTTCATCAGGGCCGGCCAAGCCGGTGTGTACCGCTATGTGGTAGGATGCCAGTTTGGAAAAAAAAACCCACAAATCGAACCATGAACACCCCTACTTCTAACTTTGATCTCTAACTATTTCGATGGTATTTGTCTCCGACCATAGAGTTGACTTTTTTGTCCCCGAGGTCTCAAACTTTGACCACTTTCAACATTTCAGAGAATTTATTTGATTTGACTTCTTACGATGGGTTCATTCAAGACCATTAGTTATTTCTTGACTTTCGTGGGCTAGCGATTGACTACTAGAGTGGATTTTAATTTTATTTGAGCTAGATTTGACTGACATTAAATTTGCAATCAATATTTTGACTTTCTGTGATCTTTTAAGTTGTCAGAGTTGCTAGGGCTCAAAATTGGAGCCCGTTGACTTGAGAGGTCAATGGTTCGAATTTAATGTTAGTCGGGTTGATCTTTGCTTTGTAGATGTGTCGAGAATTGAGAAATTGACTTTTTGTTCTAACAATCATCTTGAGCTAACTTTTATCCCAATTGTTGGGTTAGGTATGGGTAGATGGCATCTATTTGCGACTTTGACTTGGCAACTCCTATGGGGCTTCAAGTTGTATTTCAGGCCTAGTGCACCAAGGAGTTGGCTTTGTAGATTTGTTGAGCTTTAGTTGACTCTATGAGTCCGACGCAGCCTCCAGTTGCATTTCAAGTCCAACGAGATAGAGGATTGACTTTAATGGAAGTAGTCTGGATGGGTTTTATTTGATTTTGACTTGTTGATTTTATAGGCTTAGCTGAGATGTGCTCCTATTTTGAATGAATTGTGGAGCTTTATTGTTAGAGGGTGTTATGTCACACTTGAATTTGTAGTCAGGATCGAGCAAGAGAGCACTAACAGGAGGGACTGGAGCTTCTAGCAGTTGAGTCGAGCATTGAGGTCGAGTGTCAATAGGATTCTTCTAGCGCTAGGGGTGAACACTGAGTGTCCGAGGGAAAATCTCTCTTGATAGTTGAGAGAGTGTGTGTGTGTAACGACCCGAGAATTCGATTACCGGGAAGGCCCGATAACCCGAGACTCGTACCGCCACTCACGAGCCCAAAGACTCGGAAGGGTTAAAAGGATGGTGTGGAGACTACACAAGTATCACGAATAATTATAGAAATTAAATAGTTATATAATTAAGTAAAAAATTAAATTAACATTTTACACTAATAGGAAACTAAATCCATCAATTGAACACCCAACTCATTCCAGTGATAGGAGATGGACGGGGAACTCCACCAGCCACCTTAAAATTCTGTATCCTCCTGTGGTTGCTCTCTATTTCTGATCTGTTCTATGCTAGATGCATGGATAGGCACGCTCTCTAATTATTTTGGTTCCATTTATCATTTGAGCATCTAGTTGTCTTACACCTATTGCGAATTACTTTACTATAAATTTTTTTTTGGTCAACCTATTCACCCCCTCCCCCTCTAGCTTGACCGCCCTCTGTACTCAACACACCCTTCATTTAAACATGCTGGAGAGGGCACTGGATTCCTGGGAACTCATGCCAGGACGCAATCATCACAGGGTCGTGACATGAAGAACACGGTCATGGAGGAAATTGTGATCTTGACAAAATAAATAATTACATTAAAATTTCAAACGCCAGATCACGATCTATCGGGTAGCCACGATCTTCAAAATGTGATTATTGAGAGGATCACGATCTGAAATAGAGCCCTTGCTCTGGTAGAAAATGCAAAATGGCGATACCTTATTGATGCAAGATAAAATACTCTTCTATGCATGGTAAAAATTGGGGAAACATATGCCAAACTAATCTAGACATGCAAATGATCATTTAGAACTTAGAATTAGAGGTTTTGCTTGAGGAAACACCTACCTTAAGTTGATTTAAGAAGAAGATGACATGGACGCTAGGAACCAAGATGACCTCGCCTTCCACCACCTGATTCACCGTCGACCATGCATGCCGCTGCCAACCAGAGCAAATAGGGTTTGCTGGGGGCGTGGCCAACCTATTTATAGAGCTATGGGGGCCTCTAGAGTCCAAGGTCGATCAGTAGAAATCTAGGGAGAAAAATCAATGAGAAAATCGTAGTTTGACCAAATCTAGTGCTGCAATCCCAAATTAGGGTTTCTAGGGTTAGGATTTTTGAGGGAAAACATCTATCCTATGTGGGCCAAGGGTTTGGCTTCAATTTAAGCCCATTAGGTCAAGATTTGGTGTCCAAATAGACTAGATTGGGTGAGTTTTCCTAAACCTCCAAGTTTAACCCCAATAAGACCTAAATTAGCCCAAAACTACTATTTCAAATTTTCTTTTGGGGTTGTCTACTTTGGAAATTCTACAGTAGATTATTTTTATTCCGCAACTGTTTCTGCTGTAGTGAGTTTTATTGGGTGATCGATCTATTCACCCCCCACTAGATCATCCTCTAGGGACCCTTCAGTAAGTTGTGCTAACATTCTTCAATCTGAACGACATCCTCTTGTAGTAGTAGATGCCCTTGGGGATTCGAAAGGTAGTGTGGAACGGTCATGCTCCGCGATCCATATTTGGTTGTCACCAGACTATCCATCCATAAATGACAGAGTCTCATGATCGGTTGTAGCATCAATCATGACTTCTATTATTTGCACCGAAAAGTCATCCTTAGGGCACGCCTTATTCAGATCCCAAAAGTCAACACATATTTGGATCTACCGATTCTTCTTCTTCATGGGCACGATGTTGGCCATCCATGTGGTATATTGATTTTCTTTGACAAAACCCACATCAGTGAGCTTATCAACTTCTTTACATATTTGTGTGATGAGCTCTGGCCTCATACGCCGTGGTGGCTATTTAACTAGCTCCACTTCGGGACTTATAGCCAGTTCATGTTGTGAAACTGCAGGACTAAGCCCTGGCATTTCCTTGTAGATCTAGGTAAAGTAATTCTGAAATTCTTGTAGCAGCTGGATGTACAGCTTCTATTCTTCTAAGGAGAGTTGGGCACTGAGGAAAGTCTAGCCAAGATCATGCTCACTTCCTAAATTGACTTCTATTAGCTCATCGATCATGGCCTAGCCTCCATCTTCAAACTTCGGGGGTGCCGGTTGGAGGTCAATGAAATTTGGAATGTCATCTTTGAGTTCAAGTACATCAATCCTTTCATTCTGTCGCCCCCAGGCCTCCTCGGGAGCTCCTAGTTCAACCAGTGGTGGCAGTCTGAGCTATTCTATCAGTGGACCCTCTGCAACTTTAGCTTCAGCTGGTATGTTAGCAGCTTTAAAGGGCTAGCATTTATTTATTGCTGGCTCAGAGGAGTAGTATTCCAGCTTCACAATGCATGGGGATGATCCTGCTTTCATGCTGCCTTGAATCGCCATGTCTTTAGTGGAGGTGGCTTGTTCTTTCCTGGTCATAACATCAACAATGGGTATTTCTCGATCGGTCTCAACAGAAACTTCTTCGATCAGTCTGAGGGGTGCTAATATCATCGCCAAGGGAGACCTTTCATTATGATGTAGTTGAGTTTGCAAGTTGGAGTTTGAAATTGTAAGAGACTTATATTTGGAATAAGATTTTTTTTCAGTGCTCTGAATTATTTAGTCTTATATGATTGCTCTTGATTATTCATGACTGTTTAACTACCACGTTCTGAGTAAACGACATGTTCCGCTGCTATCGGTTCGGGGCGTGACACTACGGTAACCAGCCTAACAACCGTCTCTCTCGGATAAGCCACGCCACCACTCCCAGGTGGGCCAGCACACGCGTGTCGTGGAAGCTACGATTAGTGGACGTGTCACTGGAGGTATGAACTAACTGACCAACAGAAATCTCCAAGGAAACACTAACAAGGGATAGGACGGCCCCCTATTGACCCACAAGGGAAGCCCAAACTCTACGACCACGTGCGGACACGTCACTCGCAAAATGAAACCCCAACCAGACACCCTGGGGGCAAGAAAACACGGAGTACGACACCCCCAGAGCCGGGACAGGGCTGGGCGGCCAAACACTGGGTCGCCCACGGTCCTGGACTGCCCCTACCTGGGCGACCAGCTCTCTGGTCGCCCAGAGGGGTGGGCAGCCATCGCCCTGGCCCCCCACCTGGGCATCCTGGTGAGGGCAGCCAGAGGCCTGGCCGCCCACACCCATGGGCGGCCAGACTGACCTGGGCAACCACCAAGGTGGCCGCCCTCTACATGTTTACAGCCACAAGAACGAGCTCCGGGGAGCTCGTTCCACGCCTGATCACCCCCAGGTGGCCGGGAAACAGGGGGACAACATCCCCAACCTATCCTAGCATGCATCTAAGCCCCCGGAATCGATCAAAACTCCGAGAAACGAGCGAATCGGCTCACGAACCCTAACATGGAAAAACCCTCCCGGCATGGAATTAAACCCCTCTCGATCTCTCCACGGCCTATAAATCGCGGCATCGATCTGTCCCCCTACCTCAAAGAAGGTCGAAACGGATCGACGCTGATCACCGCTCTCGGCCGCGCACGAGCCACATCCCCATGCCACGAATCACCTCCGCCAAGCCCGCCCTGTCACCGCCGTCATGACCATGCCACCACCGGAGGGAGGAAGACGCGGTCACGGATTACCGGGGAGGAGAGGGGGGCCAACGGTCACAATGGGGGGAGCGGGGAATCTGCAAAATACGCGCGGCGTGCGCATTGAATCCGCATATTTTCTGCAATACCTTTTGCCGCGACATTCGGCAGCGGCATTGCACATTTATTTTCCCGATCCGTGGCCGAAGAAAAAACATCGCCGCCACCGGCTCATCAACGAAAATTTTCCCGCGCTCGCTCAAACGGCGCTGACGAATGACGGCATCGTTTTTCTACGCACGGACGACGCGGATTATTTCACTCAAATGACCGAAGTTTTTGCCGCCGCCAAACCATTCAAAAAAGTGGAAACGCCCGTTTCGCTGGCCGAAATCACAACGGATTTTGAGCGGGATTTTAACGCGCAGGGAATTCCGACTTTGCGCGCGGCGTATCAAGTTTTGAACCGGTGAGACTCAAACCGGTTCAAACGTCAATCACCGGACCGTTGCCCTTGCCGTCATTTTTATTGTTTGAAGATGGCGGAGGGCGGCGTTGCACAGAAACACGCGCGTTGCCGGTCAAAACGTTGAGGATCACCGAAATGATGCTGATGACGAGCGCGCCGAGAAACGCGTAGCCGAAACTGTCCACGTGAAAAAACGGCAACAGAACTTGCAGCAGACAAAGCAGCAGCGCATTGATGACGAGCGTGAACAGTCCCAGTGTGAAAATCAGCAGCGGCAGTGCGATGAGCATCAAGATCGGACGAACGAACGCATTCAAAATTCCCAACAAAAACGAGGCAATAAGCAGGTTGCCGAACTTTTCACCGTAGCTGATGTGTTCGCGCAAAATAATGACGGCCAGCAACACCGCGACGGTATTGATGATCCAGCTTTGCAAAAAGCGCAATAGTTTATGTTTGTCCGGCTGCATGATTCAAACGTGCCGCAAGTTGCTTCAATTTTCGTCGAAAAACAAGGAACGATTTTGTTGACGTGGCAACCGCTCGCACGCAAGAATCAAACACCGCATGAAAATCAAAGTTGTTCTGTTCTCGCTGATTTTAAGCGCCGCGTTTGAGTCGCGCAGTGAAAGTGTTATTGCACCGGGCGCGAAGCTGGAAAAGCTCGCGGGCGGTTTTGCGTTCACCGAAGGCGCGACGTGCGACCCAAACGGCAACGTTTTCTTCGTTGACCAACCGAACAATTCCATTCTCGAATGGAGTGTGGATGGAAAATACTACATTTAGAAAATGTACTTTTGAGCGTCGGGCTCAAATCGGATATTTGATTTAGATTTCATCAGTTATCATAAGTCACTTCTACCTCCCAGGTCGTGTTGGAACAATTTGCATGCCAATCAGATCGGTATTTTAGATAAACTTACCGCTAGTGAGCGAGCTCTCTCACTAACAAATTGATCTGTCCCCTTTTTTTTGGGTGTTTTGTCGAACACCTCGAGGAACGACAGAGCTCGATTAAACTCCACAGCCTATTTTACAATTCATAGTAAAAAAGTCATGTATATGAATAAAATATAAGAAAATAAATTGATACATTACTTATCATTTTTTATTTATGAGTCGCGAAAGAGACGGATCCACTTGTATGCACATTTCCGTCCGATTGTGATGCCCTATTTATTTTGGCATTTTGGGACTTTTCTATCCACTTGGGCTCGACAAATTTGTCACATGCAATGTCCCAATCCTCCCTCATCCAAAGAGGGCGGTGCTCCTTCCACAGCTATCGGTCTTCACTCCCACTAGCGTCTTTCTGAGCCTTTACTCGGGCCTCATGCAATTTCTTTCAGTAATTTGTCCGCACAATAGCCTCCCCGGCAGAATGACCTCTCGCTGCATCCTGTGCACTTGTGAACTGATAAGTCTGTTGTAAATAAATTAAGTTTCACAGTTAGTATACTGTTGTGAATTGAGTTTAAAAAATACTTGAATTAAATGATTAAATTACATACTAAGAACATGTCGAACAATGAATCCTGGACGCCCATCGAAAATTATTTGAAAGACAATGCTAGCCCAGGAACATGTGCCATTACTAGTTTCATAGAATGATGGACAGCATTGGCATGTTCTAATTTATAACTGCAATTACAAATGTCAAAATAGTTGGTATTAGACAGTTGAAGGATAAATAATGAATGTAATAACCATTTAAATTTACCCAGAGATCCAGCACGGTAGACATCCATCATGGGCCCTGCCTCCCTTGCCCTCGTGACAACTACTGACATCCTGAATCCACTGAGTGGTGGGGGTGTGCCCTGCTGTGGGAGGTGGTAGGGGTAGCTCCTGTACAGGTGGTAGGAGGGCACTCAGACCTGTAAAAATTAAATATCATAGGTAAAAGAAATATTTTACTGAAACTTTCCCGCGGCGAGCTTGGCCGACACCCTTGCCAGGTCCTGCACAGTCAATGGCGACGCGCCTCAACCCCCTGGCGGCGACGGGGGCGAACCGTCAGGTGGCCGTCGTAAGTCGCTCCATGGGCGGCGATCGGTTCATTGCCGCGGCCCGATCACTTCCCCGGCTTGTAGGGCGCCGCCGCCGAGGCCTGGATCTTGGCGAACACCGCGATGTCCTTCATTTCCGGCGCGTCGAGCTTGAAGGTCTTGATGTAGGCGTAGATGTCGCGCGCCTGCGGGGTGCTGATCGCCTTCTCCGGGAAGCTCGGCATCTGCGTCGACGGGGTCATCGGCTGGTTCGAGGCCCGCCCGCGTAGGAAGGTGATGAAGCTCTCCGGCGTGGCCAGGATCGGGCTGTTGGTCCCCACCAGGTTGCGCGCGCCGGTCTGGCCGTTGAAGCCATGGCAGCCGTAGCAGCCGTTGACGTAGTAGAGCTGCTTGCCTTTGGCGGTGTCGCCCGCCGAGCCTTGGGCGGCCACGGCGCCGGCGAAAGCGGTCACGCCGGCCGCAAGCCCCAAGGCGAGGGCGAATTTCACGGTGTTGGAGGTCATGGCCTTTACCCTCAGCGCGGCTGGGTGATGACGTCGATGAGGTAGGGCTGGCCGCTCTTGACCGCTTCTATCCCCCGCTTGAAGGCCGCCTGCAGCATCTTGGGGTCCTCGATCGGCCCCTCGCTCTTCAGGCCATAGGCCTCGGCCATCTTCTGGTAGTTGATGAACGGGTCGCGCAAGGTCGCCCCGATCGAGGCCCGGTCGGTGCCGCGCCCGCGCGCGCCGGCCATGAACTCCAGGAACATCAGCTCCTGATGCCAGGCGCGGTTGTTGTGCATGATGCTCAGCACCGGCAGGCGGTGGTGGGCCGAGGTCCACAGCACGCCCGGCGCATAGTTCATGTCGCCGTCGGTCTGGATGTTGACCACAAACCGCCCCCGGCCCTTGGCCGCCAAGCCCGCGCCGGCCGACTGCCCGGCGCCGAAGCCCATCGCCCCCGCCGGCTGGGCCCCGAGGTAGCTCCAGGGCCGGTCGTGGGCCCACAGCTCGCGGTGGTGGGCGCCGGAGAAGGCGCTGGGGCTGGCCAGGCACCAGTCCTCGTTCTCGATCAGCGGCCACAGCTCTGGTCTTCTCGATCCACGGGAGGGCGTAGCGATGACGGGGCGACTCCGGGATGCCGTGGACACACGGAGCAGGGGAGGGCGGACCTGAGTTGCAGAGAGAGAGAGAGAGAGATCGCGGTGAAGTGTTTGTTGGCCGAAGGATCAGGCGCAACAAGTTGGTTGAGTCACTAGGAGGGGGTGTTCGCCAAGATGAGTTGGCATTTTGGGATCAGAGAGAGCACACGCGCGCGCGAGAGAGAGGGGGGTTCGCCAAAGCCTTCTAGTGCGCCTTCAACATCGCAGTGAAGTGCCTGGTAGTGGCCGGATTTGGGCAGCCATGGGCTTGGAAGGTGGGGCACAGACAACGGTCGGAGCGATGGGGCTTGGGCACAAACAGTGCGTCCTGGGGCAGTTCGCTCGACGTTCAACCCCAGCGGCTACAACAGGAGGCAGACAACGACGCAACGTCCCCTTGCTCCTGCGGATCAAGAGAGGGGAAGAGGAAGAGGAAGAGGAAGAGGCACGATAGTGGTGGTGTCCCTTCTGGTGCAGTTCAGAGAGGAGAGGGGGTGGAAAAAGAGAAGGAGAGGTGGGACGGTGAGAGGCATACGGTGGCACAACATCCACTTGTTACTATGGATCGAGAGAGGGGAAGAGGAAGAGGCGTTGCGGTGACAAGGTCCCCTTTGGGGTGGTTGGGGGGGGGGGGAGAGAAGGAAAGGTGGGGTGGCGGGAGGCAGACAGTGACGTGTTAGAGGATGGCAGCTGGGCGAGAGATGGACGGCGACAGTCAATGGAGGATGGAGATCCAATCTTCTTAGGGTTTTGGGTTCGTAGAATAGGGGAGGTGCTTAGCGATTGCAATTAGAGAGGAGGAAGGACACGACAGGGGAGGAGGAAGGTGATGCAGAGGAGGGTGGACCGCAAGAGGGGGAGCGGGGGCTGAGAGGGATGGGGGGCAGGGGGGTTTCTTGCAGAAGAAGATGTTCCTGTGGTGGCTGGATAGGGAGAAGGGGGTTAGACGCAGCATCCTCGGTGACGAGAGTGGCGGCCTCCACCACCAGAGCATTGGGCGGCAGTGACTTTTACTCCTGCGCAAAGCAGCGCGCGCGTGCGCGTGCGCACACACACACACACACATAGAGAGAGAGAGAGAGAGAGAGAGAGAGAGGAATGCCAATGCAGCCTGCTGCTCTAGGGGCGGCCCCTTGCCAGCCAAATCAATAAGAAACTCCCGTCGTTTCAGGGACCATGGAGTCTTGCTAGATTAGCGCGTGACGAGGCCACCGGTTCAAGGCTTGGGAGCCTGTCAGATCAACATCCCCGCGGACTTTTCCCATATAAAGATGCGAAAGGCCTCCATTTTGGCAACCTTTGGCATTCTTCCTTTCGAAACTGACCTAGCTTCATCCCCGCCTCACGGTCGGTGCTCGTCAACCTCAACATCTTCGATGACTGTCCCTCCATCGCGGTTGCTGTTCCGTGGTCAGGCACCATGACCTTCCCTACCCCTTTTGTCCTTCTTCTTTTCCTTTGTTTTCCTTTCTTGGCAAGGGCACCACCTCCATTCATGGGGTGTGGCACTGGGTTGGCCTTCTTCCCCATCATTTTCCTATGACTACCCTCCATCGTGGGTTTTTTCCTTTCCAGCTACGATGGCTCTGGCTAGCTCCGAGGTCGTTCCCTTCTTATTCTTCTTCTTCCCCCTTCTTCTGTGCTCACTACCGGAGCTGCCACACTAAGCAGCTTGTCGGACGGGCCAGAGCCATAGGTCTTGCCGATTCACAGAGATCGCCAGGTGGGGACCCCCTCCTCCGTCTTCTTTTCTCCCCCTTCGATAGGGATGGCTAGATCAATAGGCCCAAGGCCACCGGATCCCAAGGGCTACCGTATAGCACCCTTCCTTTTCCTGTTGCATTCTTTTTCCAGTCCTCTCCTTTTGCAATGGGCACTGTCGGATCGGCAAGGTGGATGCCGCCAGTTCGCAAGAGCCGCTGGATCAACTATGCCTCTGTTCCAGCTTTAATGAGGCTACCAGTTTGGCTATTCTAAGGCCTCCAGATCAATGGTTCCAGGAGTTTAACCGGTGTTGCTACTTTTGTATGCACAGTAGAATTTCGAGGCTGTCTCGCCTTAGGTGTGGATGCGTACTCATTTACTTTCCCTTGTACACCGGGTGCAGGGGAAACTCTGCCAAAATTTCACCAGAGATTTTATTAATGTCCTTTAGTTTTTTGTTATTTTTCTTCCTTTCTTCTGTTGATATGTATGCTAATCATCATGCGTACTGATTCTTTGTGTAGACAAATGGTGTCACCTAGCATCTGCCACCAGGCCGACCTGTCGGGCGCCACCGACGCGCCGCCGCTGGCGGGCGATGCCTTCTTCGGCGCCTGGAAGGGCCGCAGCACAGCGGCGCTGTACAGCAAGATCCACGCGACCATGCCGGCGGGACGCGGCGGCAGCCTGGACCAGGACACCTACGTCAACATCGTCGCCTATATCCTGCACGCCAACAGCGCCAGGGCCGGCGCCGCCGCCTTCACGCCCACCAGCGATGTCGCCATCGGCGCCATCACCACCGGCAAGCTGGCCAATGACGTGCTCCATCCGCCCGCGCCCGCCGCAACCGCGCGCGCCGGCCGGCAGGGCGATCCCAATGTCGCCACCTCCGCCGGCTTTGCCCGTCCCGGCCAGACCGTGAAGTATGGCGATCCGGGGCGCTTCCGGATCAACACCACGCTGGGCCTGTCGCTGAAGGGCGACATCCAGAACTATGTCCCGGTCACCGACGAGATGCTGCGCAGCCCGCCCGACGGCGACTGGCTGATGTACCGGCGCAACTACCAGGGCTGGAGCTACAGCCCGCTGACCCAGATCAACACCGACAACGTCTCCCAGCTTCAGTTGAAGTGGATGTGGTCGATGCCCGAGAACGGCACGATGGAAGACACCCCCATCGTCCATGACGGCATCATGTACATGTGGGGCGTCGGCAACGACATCCAGGCGCTGAACGCCAAGACCGGCGAGCTTCTGTGGGAGAACAAGCTTGGCCCGGCGCCCACCGCCGCCGGCCCCGGCCCGTCGAGCGTGGAGACCCGCTCCATGGGCCTTTGGGGCACCAACGTCTATGTCGCCACGCCCGAAGGCTATGTCTATGCCCTGGACGCGCGCACCGGCGAGCAGGTCTGGAAGACCAAGATCAACCCGAAGGAAGGCGTGGCCCGCTCCACCGGCGGCGTCATCATCATCAACGGCAAGGTGCTGGTGGGCATGACCGGCTGCGGCCGCCCCAAGAGCGGCGACCATTGCTACATCAGCGCCTATGACGCCAAGACCGGCGCGCGCGACTGGAAGTTCAACACCGTGGCCCTGACCGGCCAGCCGGGCGGCGATTCCTGGGGCGGCAAGCCGGACGATGAGCGCATGGGCGCCGAAACCTGGATCGCAGGCACCTATGACCCCGAAGAGCCTTTCTCTTTTACTAGTTAGTTAATCCCTTTCTTTTGTTTCATTTATTACTATTGATGTTTTCATTTTTTGTTTTGAACCTTTTTATTTCAACAAGTTGTTTAGAGGCGTGCCAGAATAGGGAGGTGAAAAGAGCGTGCCGTATAAAGGTGTGCAAAGGTGGCGCCGTATTAGAATGCTATGGGAACCACGTTGGATTAGTGTGCTATAGGGACCGCGCCAGAATAAGATGGGCAAAGGGGAGGCACGCCGTAATTGGCCGCGTCAGAATAGAATGTGCAAGGGAGGGGCATGCCATTTTAAGGGTGTCAAGGGCGCACGCGCATGCCGTTTTATCAATTATAGGGATGCAACAGAGAGCGCGCCGGAATAGGGGGTTACAAGAGGGAGGGTGTGCCGGTTACATGGTTCGGCGAAGGTGTCCAAATGCACGTCGAATTAGGAGGCTTTAGTGTGCACCGGTTGAGGGTGGCAAGAAGGTGGATGGGGTATTGAAAGTGGGGGGTTAAAACGGCGCGGGGGAATAGTTACCACACCATATTAACTCGCGCCGAAATAGCTTCTGTGGGGTTGTTTCAAAGCTTTTTACTATGTTTCCTTTTTTCCTTTCACCCGTGAGCAAGTTTGGTGGTTGGTTTGTTCATCTAATTGATAGATTAGATGGATGAGGAGGGGGTTTAAGTGCTTTAGTTGTTTATTGAGGTGAATTAGCATGGATTCTTAAGTATTTTTATTCGGGGAGTTTGGTTCACAGAGATCACTGTGTGTGAGATTAAATGTTCAGTTTGTTCTTGTCTTCAGATGGTAGCTTGTTCACCGTTCTTATATGTTCTTAGCCCTGGCAAAAATCGGGCAGCATCTCCCCTGGACCAAGGCTTGCCAGAGCTAATAGAAGGCCACCAAATGAATTGCTCCGGGGCGACCCTCAAATTTGGAGCGGCCTCACGGCGACCCGACAACCCAAGTTTGAATGTGAAGCGCTCGAGGGCTAGCCTTCAAGAGTGACCACGGCTCACGGGTGATAATCCTTTAAAGCGGGATGAATGTTTGCCACAAGCGGCCATGAATGTTCATCCCCTGATGGACTCCTTTGAATGACATGCTATGGAGAAGCAAGCCTCGAAGGGCCCTGGATGAGGAGAAGGTTTTGATGATGCTGATGAGGCTGAAATGGTTCTTTATGAAAAGTACAAGGAAGATGTCACTCTGGCCCAATGTTATATGCTGGCCTCTATGACTAATGAGTTGCAAAGACAGCATGAAAAGATGGATGTTAGATCCATCTTATTCCACCTAGAGGAGCTCTTTGGGGCTCAAAGAAGAACAGAGAGATGTGAGATATCCAAGAATCTGCTCGGGGCCAAAATATCTGAGGGAATATCTGTGTAGACACATATTATCAAAATGATAGAGTGGATTGAGAGGCTGACGGAATTAGGTTTTGAGATAAACAAGGATTTACGCATTGACCTAATTCTACAATCTCTCCCAGATTCATTCTCCCAATTTATAGTGAATTTCAACATGAACAAGATTGAATGCTCTCTGGCAGAGCTTCTTCACATGTTGAAAATAGCTGAGGGGACAATGAACAATGGGAAATCTTCTGTGCTGCTTGTTGGTAAAACCAACAAGAAGAGAAAGAATCAAGATGGTTTTAAGAAAAATAAAAAGAAAAGGTAAGATAAGCAGGGAAAGGCTACCAAGAAAGAAGAGGCTAAGAAGGACAAGGGCCAATGCTTTCACTGCCATAAGGATGACTATTGGAAGAGGAACTACAAGTTATATCTTGCAGAGAAAGTGAAACAGAAGCTTGGAAAAGCTTCAGGTATGTTCATGATTATTGACCTAAACTTGTCTTATAGATCCACATCGTGGGTATTAGATATTGGATGTGCATCTCATATCTGTAATGACTTACAGGTGTTGACAAGTAGTAGACAATTGAACAAAGGGGAGGTTGACTTGCGACTGGGAAATGGAGCAAAGGTTGCTGCACTCGCTGTCGGGAAGGTGAACCTCCAGCTGCCATCAGGAGTTACACTAGAGCTTATAGATTGTTATTATGTTCCTTTCATAATAAAGAACATTATTTCCATTTCTTGCTTGAATAAATATGGATTTGTTGTAATATTTGGAAACAATGGTTGTTCTTTATTATCAAATGGTGAATTATTTGCCAGTGGGAGCCTAATGAATGGTTTGTATATTTTAGATGTGGCATCTCCTGTGATGTGTGTGGATAAACCTCTTAAGAGAAAAAGAGGCAATGTGAATCTGGCTTATCTTTGGCATTGGGCTATTTTGTAGGTGGATAGTTAATGCCACGGTGATGGAGAAAAGGTGTTATATGTTGTGGTGAATCCCTAGAGGGATCAAGGGTTAGTGTGGAACAAAAAGGGGGTCTTTTTGTTTATTCATTCGGACAATAATTTCGGGCCAATGGTTAGATGATGGTTGGCATCGACCGAAGGTCGTGACACTGAATGACTTGGCTCAAACGTAAGATCGTGACGCCTAGAGGTCTTTTGTTCATTGGTTTGGATGGCAATTTTGGGCCAATGATAAGAGGACTATTGGCTTAAACCAAAGGTCGTGACGCTGAAAGACTTGGCTTAGATGTAAGGTCATGGCGCCAAAGGAGAATTTTTAACTAGCTTAGGTGGAGAGCCACGATGCCGGATAACTTGGCCTTGATAGTATGTCATGTTGCCAATACAAACTATTTATGGGCTTAGGCGTAGAGCCATGATGCCAGCCAACTTAGCCTAGATGGTAGGTCATAATGCCAAGATTTTTGTAGGTTTATGGGCCAGCCTAGATGAAAGTCATGATGCTGATGATAGAAGGAGTCTTTTTGTTGGTTTATGCACCAACCTAGACGGAAGGTCATGATGCTGATGATAGTGTTTATGCATCGGCCTAGACAGAAGGTTATGATGCCGATGATGGGTTTATGAATCGGCCTAGACAAAGGTGTCATGATGCTGATAATAGGTTTATGCATTGGCCTAGACGGAAGCTCATGATGCCGATGGTAGGTTTATGCGCCGGCTTAGACTAAAGGTCATGATGCTGATGATGGGTTTATGCATCAGCCTAGACAAAAGGTCATGATGCCGATGGTAGGTTTATGTGCCAACCTAGATGAAAGTTATCATGATGCTGACGATAGGTTTATGCATTGTTGGGTATTGTGTTCCCACATTATTTTTGGCCTTGGTTTTGATGATAATAAATATTGTGAGTTTGTGGAAGTAAAATATTGTGTGTGGTTTAATGATTTTAAAATATTATGTGTTTGGAAGAGCATGTGTTTTGTTATGACTTTTGGTTGCCTTGTGATGGAATGATGCTTATTTGATTGAGTGAGTGATTAATTCTATGTGATCATTCATATTTTTGGAAGGCATTTAATGGTAAAAGAAATTACTCATTCATGTGCTCGCCAGTGTCCAAAACATCTTAAGTCAATCTTCTCTTGCACATTAATAGGGGGAGTTCATTACGTGGTATCATTGTTCCTGAACTAAAACCCTCATTGTTCCCAAAATCTCAATGGCATAGTGTCACTGAGCATTACTATTTCTTTTTCTCTCCTGGCACACTCATCTTTTCCCATCTCATGGTATTACATTCTTGAAAACCTTGCACTTCTTTGAATCTAAATAAATGACAATCTGATAATCAGTTCATTACTCTAAGCTACTAAAATTAGAAGTCTTCTCTTATAAGAATCAATGATGTACCATGAATGAATTGATGATTTAAGCTTAATAAATTTTAGAGGCTAAAGACTAAACTCAATGAAAAAGGTTGTTGATCACAATTAATAGCTCTCAACCATATCTTACATGTTATGTCTGATGAAGTCTCTTAGAATCTAAAAGTCTATAAACTCAGGAATTCTTGGTTGAGAAACTAAGAAGTGTGCATTATTTTTAAACAAAACTCTCTCTAAAACCAAAGAGCAGCTGTGTTAAAATTATGAGCTAAAAACTTTGAAGTTAGAGCAATGGCTGAACGCAAGAGAAAGTGGGTCCTTTATCGAAGAAATAAGGTGAGCCCATGTCATGAAGTGCTTTGGTTACCTCTGTTCAAAAAATTAAAACTGAAAGGTTAGTTTCACTGAGTAACTAGGCGTATTGGCATTTAATCAACGTGTACCCTTACGCAAAAAGGTGTGTAAACTATACCTGAATATCTTAATAAGTGAAACATAATGGTAAATTCTACTGAGTAACTAGGGATACTGGCATCTAATCAATGTGTACCCTTATGTAAAAAAGTATGAATTATACCTAACTATTCTAACAATAGTGAACAAAAAAAAGAAAAATCCTACTGTAACCCTACGGTGAAATATCAGAACTGTAAAATTTTGTTTAACCTCGGTACATGTTCTAGTTACTCCTAAGAATTCATTGAATTTTCGGTAAGTAGGATGAAGTAAGACTAATCTAACATGATCCAAGTGGTTCTGGTTTGTTACTATTAAGGGTTAATGCAAACTTCTTCAAAATGTGTAGTTGCTAAACTCTAACTTTCATCGCCCTTAAATCAGATTTTTATCAAGGATGCATTATATGAACTCTTAGTTATTGATGTTTCTGTTAAAATTTCGTGGAGACTAACGCCTCACGGAGGTTTATTTCTGCCATTTTATTTCTGTTAAAATCCCGTGGAGACTAATGCCTTGCGGAGGTTTATTTCTGCCATTTTATTTCTGTCAAAATCTCGCGGAGGGTAACATCTTGTGGTGGTTTCATTCGCGTACTCCCCCCCCCCCATTTCAATTCCAGTTAACACCCGCGGTGAGTAACATCTTGTAGCGGTCTCTTATTACACTCTTTCATCCCGTGTATTCTTCCGTCTCTTAAGTCTCGGGGAGACAATCCTCTTCGGGGCAACCTTTCCTGTATCTTACCCTATAACGCGCGTGTCCAAATTGCTCTCTCTCGACTGCCCACGTGACGTCGTTCACATCTTGGCGATCACGGTGGGACATCTTTTTACTTTCCTTAGTTACCTGTGACTCTTTGGCACCCACGTGTGCCCCTCCATTTGGTACCCACGTGTGCCCCTCCTTATTGCGCCCAAGTGCACTACACTTGGCTCTTAGCAGCACTCGTAATCTTCATCATTTGTGCACCACGTGCACTCCCCTATAGTCCCTTGTGATTCCCCTCGAGAGGTTTATTTTATTATGAAAAGGAGAGCGGTAATATCTTGCTTGGTTTGTCTAGTGTTGGCATATCTCTGTTCTCTCTATTCTATTTGTGTGTTTTATATATATTTGTTTTGCATTGCATTCCACGCATTCCCCCTTTCATTTATTTTTCTAAGGATCACCCTCTCTCGGTGAAGGAAGGACTCTCTATCGGGAATTCCTCTCGACGGACTAGGATCTCCTCCATTGGGACCTCTGTAAGTCCCCGACATCGAAGGATTCCCTCTTCGTTCACTAGGCTGATTGTACCATTGAAGTCCCTCGAAGTTAGTTGACCTATTCGTGGTGAGATGAGTGACCCTAGTTGACACGGCGTCGGAACAAAGTGTAACTAGGGCCCTTCCTATTTTGTATGAATTTCAAATCTGTTAAAAAAAGAATCATTCAAAACCCAAAACAAAAAAAGAGGCGTAAAAGAATCCACTTGTTTGATAATCTCTGATATTTGTGTGTTGGTGTATGTTTTTACGTTCCATGCGAACTCTGAAAATGGCCCACGAGTCCTTTGAGGAGAACCCCAAACCTATATTGATGAGCTCTCAACTGGAAATTTCAACCCTTATTGGTACTGGTTCAGCTATTAAGCACTATTACCCCTCAAGTAAGATTCTGGTTAATAGACTTAGTATGCCGGCTGATTTGGTCTGCATGAAAATGAAGGATTATGATGTAATCCTAGAAGCAAATTGGTTAACTAGATATAAGGCTAGTGTTCACTGTAAATCGAGCACCGTGTCCTTCTTGGGTAACCCTATACTCTCTTTTGATGGGGTTAGGCATTCTAGGTCTGTGCTGCTTATTTCGGCACTTCGAGCCGAGAAGTTATTAAGAAAAGGATGTCAGGTGTTCCTGGCATTGGTTTCTTTGACCGACAAGAAGGATTTGGAGATTCAGGATATTCTCGTTGTTCGAGAATTCCCAGATGTATTTTCTGTGGATTTATCGGGACTTCCTCCAGAGAGGGAGGTAGTTTTTTCCATCGATCTAGTTCCTGGCGCGACCCCGATTTCCAAAGCTCCGTATCGTATGTCTCCTGCGGAGTTGAGAGAACTAAAGGAGCAATTAATGGAATTACTTGAGAAAGGGTTTATTCGTCCAAGCACATCCCCATGGGGAGCCCCAGAATTGTTTGTAAGAAAGAAAGATGGATCCTTGAGGTTGTGCATTGATTACCGCCAGCTCAACCAACTTACTATCAAGAACAAGTATCTGTTGCCAAGAATAGATGAGTTGTTCGATCAGTTAGCAGGAGCACAATACTTTTCTAAGATTGATCTTTGATCTGGATATCACCAGCTACGTATTAAGGATGAGGATATTCTTAAAATGGCATTCCGGAGTAGGTACGGGCATTTTGAATTTGTTGTAATGCCTTTTGGTCTAACAAATAGTCCTGCAGCTTTTATGCAGTTAATGAATAGTGTGTTCCGACCCTACTTAGATCGGTGGATCGTGGTTCTTATTGATGACATTCTGATATACTCCAAGAGCAAGGAGGAACATGAAGAACACTTGAGAATAGCATTACAGATACTGAGGGATCATCAGTTATATTCTAAGTTCTGTAAGTGTGACTTCTGGTTGCAAGAAGTGTCTTTTCTGGGACACATTATTTGAAAAGATGGGATTTCTGTAGATCCTTCTAAGGTAGAGGCAGTGAGAAACTGGGATAGGCCTGTGAATGTAACTTGAGTTAGAAGTTTTCTAGGCCTTACAGGCTATTATCAGAGATTTATTAAGGATTTCTCCAAAATTGTAGTACCTTTAATAATACTAACCCTCAAGGAGAACCGATTTGAGTGGTCAGAAGATTGTGAGCGGAGCTTTCAGACTCTGAAGGAGTGTTTAACTACTGCCCCTATTTTGGCCTTACCTTCTAGGGAAGGAGATTTTGTAGTTTACATTGACGCTCCAGGTATTGGCCTAGGCTGTGTGCTTATGTAGCATGGGAAGGTGATAGCCTACTCTTCTAGACAGTTAAGAAAGTACGAAGAGAATTATCCTGTCCATAATTTGGAGCTTGCAGCTATAGTATTTGCCTTAAAAATTTGAAGGCACTACTTGTTTGGAGAATCATTCACGGTGTTTTCTGATCAGAAGAGTTTGAAGTATCTGTTTTCTTAAAAGGAGCTTAATATGAGGCAGAGAAGATGGCTTGAGTATTTGAATGATTTCAATTTTTCTATAGAGTATCACCCTGGGAAAGGTAATGTAGTGGCGAATGCTTCGAGTCGCAAGTTGATAGCCAGTTTGTCAAGTCTTATGTTGCAAGAATGGAAATTGCTAGAATAGATGGCTAGTTTAGATCTTGATATTGGTAAGGATCAAGTCATGATTGCACAGTTTTAGCTTCGCCCTGAGCTATTGATGGAAATTAAGGCTATGCAAGATAATGATCCAGTGCTAGTAGAAATCAAAGGTAATCTAAGTAATAAACCAGATTTTGTGTTAGCTGATGATGACAGATTGTCATTTTGGGGAAGAACCTATGCTCCAGATTCAGTTGAGGTAAAAGGCAAGGTTCTTGAGGAAGCCCACAAGGCCAAGTATACTATCCATCCTGGAGCCACTAAGATATACCGGGACCTAAAGAGGGCCTTTTGGTGGCCGAACATGAAAAGGGAAGTAGCAGAATTCGTGAGTAGGTGCTTGGTATGTCAACAAGTGAAGGCTAAGCATTTCAGACCGGCCGGGAAATTAAAGCTTCTCGATGTACCACAGTGCAAGTGGGAGAGCATCGGCATAGATTTCATAATGGGTTTACCAAGAACTCGTGGAGGCTTCAATGCGATATGGGTGATTGTGGATAGATTGACTAAATCTGCACATTTCTTGTCCATCAAGACGAAGTGGATAGTCAACGTATCAGTTGCCTTGTATATGAAGGAAGTGGTAAGATTACACGGAATACCTGTAAATATCGTGTCTGATCGAGATCCCAAATTCACCTCACACTTTTGGAAAGGATTACAAGAATCCTTGGGAACCCGTCTGAACTTCAGTACGACATTTCACCCTCAGACAGATGGCCAGACTAAGAGAACGAACCAGATTGTTGAGGATATGTTAAGAGCTTGTGCGATTGATTTTGGTGACAGTTGGCATGAACAACTGGCCCTTATAGAATTTGCAAACAATAACAGTTACTAGTCCAGTATCCAGATGGACCGTTCGAGGCTCTTTATGGAAGAAGTTGGCGATCACCTTTATGCTAGGTTGAGGTAGGCGAGAAGCAATGGATGGGACCGGATCTCATTGCAGAGTCATCCAAGAATATCTAGATCATCAGAGATCATCTGAAAGTTGCACAATCAAGACAGAAAAGCTATACTGATAATAGAAGAAGAGATTTAGAATTTCAAGTGGGCGAGCATGTGTTCTTGAAAGTGTCACCTCTGAAAGGAGTTCGAAGATTTAACATCCATGGCAAGTTGAGTCCTAGATTTATTGGCCCATTTGAGATTTTGGAAAGAGTGGGGAAAGTGGCCTATAGATTGGCATTACCACCCAAGTTGTCAGGTGTGCACAATATTTTTCATGTGTCTATGTTACGAAAGTTTGTGTAAGACCCGACGCATATCATTCAGCACACAGACCTTGAGTGGAAAGAAGACTTAACTTATAAAGAAAGGCCCATCAAGATTCTGGACCATAAGCAGTAGTAGCTCAGGAATTGGTCCATACCGATGGCAAAGATTCAGTGGAGTCGGCGTGGAACTAAAGAAGCCACTTGGGAGTCCGAAGAAGCTATCCGAAGGCAGTACCCTGATTTATTTTAAGGTCAGTAATCTAAATTGTCTCCATTTTAGTAAAGTGCAGTGAATTTGGGGACCAAATTTCTTAAAGTGGGGGAGCGTGTAGCAACTCGATAAATTATTAGATGTTTTCCTGCACTAGAGGAGATCACTAGTTTAAAGGTTGACTTCAACAAGAGCATGTTTGTTGGGGTTAACATGGAGGATATGACTCTCTAGAGGGTGGCGTGCATTTTGGGCTGTTCGATAGGAGTTTTCTTCATCTCCTACCCGGGTTTCCCACTGACTTTAGGTGCTCTGTGGTGTGCTGATTGGTTTCATATCATTCAGAGGTATGAGGCTAGATTGGTTGGATAGAAGGGTAGACTACTATCTTATGGGGGCATGTTAGTCTAATGTAGATCAGTTTTGGAAAACTTACCTATCTATTTTCTCTCAGTGTTTCAGATCCCGAAGATTGTGGTGAAGAATATTGAGTCCATTCATGAGAAATTCTTTTGGTATGGGAGTGCGGGGAGATGCAGGGGTTGGCATGACATCAGGTAGAGGGTTGCTGCTAGCAAGGAAGAGGGGGGACTGGGGATCAAGGATGTTGGAGACTTTAACTTGGCTCTCTTGTGCAAGTGGTTGTGGAGATTGGGGGCAGGGGATGAAGACCTATGGGTGCATCTGATTAGGTAGAGGTACTATAGCAAGAGGCGGTTTGGGATTTTTACACACTAGCTCTGTCCCAGACTTCTCCCATTTGGTGGGACATTTTGACTTGCAGAGATGTCATCTCTTCCGGCGTTTGAGTTCGTCTAGAGAAATGCAACTGATGCCTTTTCTGGAAGGACAAATACTGCGGCGAATTCACATTGGAGGTTTTTTTTTTCCCGAGCCTTTTGGCTGTCTCTGCTGACCTTTTGGGGTCAGTTGACCGGGCTTTTGACCCCCAACTTTCAGGGGGCACCTGGGTATTGACTTTCAGGAGGGACTTCAGGCCTATAAAGATGGAGCAGCTCCAGGACCTCTTACTCCTCCTCGACTTTGCCCCGCACCTCCACAGGGAGGATGTGTGGACTTGGAGGTGGGGTAGGGAGGGGATCTTCTTTGTTTGGTCTGTCTACACCATCATATTGGACGAAGGGGTGTGCCACAATCTCGTCCCATAGTTCTGGAAGCCGAGGAGTCGGCTGAAGGTGAAGTTCCTTGGAGGATTTCTCACGGGAGGCTTCCCACTCGAGGCCTACTGTTTCAGTTAGTCTCGGGCATAGAGTTGGCCTGCTGTTTGTGTGAAATTATTTACACAAAATTCACATATTTTGACACACAAGAATTTCGTCGAACAAAGTTATGCACTCATATAATAAATCAACAAAAAATAATTATATCTATTATTCACCGATCATTCTTGATGATTAGTAGCATGGTCACTCACTCTTGGATTTCAGCGCACCAAGATAGCATCAAGAACGGCCAAGAAAACTCGAAGAAAATTGCCACTTGCTGCTATCTTTGGGGTCCCCGACTTGCTCACGGTGCCCGGAGAGACCCCATGGGGACCCCTACCCTGGGTCTCGGTCTGCTTGTGAATCTCAGAGGGACCAATGGGGATCCCCCGTGCGCACAGCCAAGCCCGGAGGGGTCGGCTAGCGTCCCACCTGCTCGCGATGCCCAGAGGGTGCTCCTTACTCTCTGCTAAAACCAAGAGTCCATCAAACCTGGAGGAACCCTATAGGGGTTCCGGCCTCCCTGTGCATGCCCGGATGGACCTTGGGGGTCCCCCAATATCTGAGGGAGCTCCCAGGGAGCTGACGATTCACCTTCTTCCTCTCCATTAGAGGGACTCTTAACTTACATTAGGTGCTCGGAGAGATTTGAAGAAGAAGTTCAATACTAAGAGGAATTTGATACGAAGTATTTAAGGGGCTGTTTGATAAACGAGTGGATTAAGGTTGGGACGAAATAATCGGAGTTGACTTATTCGACCTCGTAAATTTGAGTGTGAAAATTAAAATTTTCTCTTATAAAAGACGGTTAGCATGAGTTACTCGAGACTTTATCAAATCAGGATGGACGCAAGACTAATAGAACCGATGAGACTGACGAATATACCACCCGCGGATGACATAGTCACTTATCAAACAAAATTAGGAGGGACTAACATAGTGCGACCCTCTTTAGGCATCTCTCTCCGGGGAGTGGACCGTCTTGACTCGAACATTTTTCCACTTGGAAATTTGGAGCGAGGAGTTGGACAAGGGCTTAGGTGCAGTAACTTGAAAACTTTGGAGTTTTCTCTTTTAAGACTTTGATGTTTTGTAAAAAGAAGACCATCGATCGATTAAGTATATATTTACATAAATATCAGGGTTTGCCGTTCTAGTATGGGTCACCTCGATTCTCACGACCCGATCCGACTCAAGTGATGGGTGAAATATCTGAGAATGCTTTCAGATGGACTTAATCCACCTTTCCACAATTCACCATTTTATATACCAAGTAACCTTATGAACACTGATGCACGATATGCAAGAAAGTAACTTATTCACATGATGCAGAAGTTCATGAATCAGACTCCTCTATCCTATAAACCCTTAATTCTCTCCTAAATGATGTGAATTTTTCTTCATTTAGAGGTTTGGTAAAAATGTCGACAATTTGAAGGTTGGTCTCAATGAAGTTTATTTCAACATCACCCTTACTAATATGATCTCGAATAAAATGATGTCTAATTTTAATATGCTTGGTGCGAGAGTGATGAATAGGATTTCTTGATAAATTTATGACTGAGGTCGTATCACACAAGATTGAGGTGTTTTTAAAAGAGGTGCCATAGTCAATCATTTGTTATTGGATCCATAGCACTAGGGCAACACAACTGCCTGTAGCTACATACTCGGCTTCGGTTGTTGATAATGCCACTGAATTTTATTTCTTGGAGGCTCATGAGACCATGCATCCCCCAAGAAATTGGTAGTACTCACTGGTGCTTTTTCGGTCCACTTTACAACCCGCATAATTGGCATCAGAATAAGCAACTAACTCAAAGTTTGAATTATGCGGAAACCACAAACCTAAACTAACTGAGCCAGCAATGTATCTAAAAATCCGTTTCACAGCCGACATGTGTGATTCTTTCGGATTGGACTAAAATCTCACACACAAACAAACAACAAATTGAAGGTCGGGCCGGTTGACAGTCAAATACAATAAAGATCCTATCATGCTTCTAAAAAATTTTTGGTCCACTGTTTTACCTTTGACATCTTGATCCAGCTTGATTGAAGTAGACATGGGTGTAGGTTGAGATTTCACCTTGCTGAAGTTGTAGTTTGTGAGTAGATCACGAGCATACTTCCTTTGACATATGAATATTCCATCCGCCATTTGCTTGACCTGCAAACCCAAGAAGAATGCCAATTCTCCCATCATGCTCATCTCAAATTCACCTTGCATTAGTTTGGCAAAGTTCTCACTCAAGGTGTTATCAGTAGAACCAAATATGATGCCATCCACATATACTTAAACAATTATAATTTTCTTACCATTTACTTTGGTAAACAAAGTTTGATCAATGTTACCACGTTTGAACTTATTCCCTCGTCCCGGACGTAAGGTCCGGTTGAGGTGTCTTTTCGTCGTCGTCACCAGGGAGGTGAGTCCGACAGGCTGGGATGCCTTGAACACATTTAAAGAAACCTTCTCACCTCCGAAAGAAATATCCATCATTCCTATGACATAATTTATATTGGCCTTCGCCGTAGCTAGAAACGGGCATCCCAAACTAATAGACGTATGCTTGAGTTCCTAGGCCGAGGCCATGTCCAAAATGAGAAAATTCATTGGGAAATAACACTCATGTACTTTGACAATCACGTCCTCCAACAGACCCCTCGGAGTCTTCACAGACCGATCCGCCAGTTGAAGAATTATAGATGTGGGCTTCAACTCTCCCAGATCAAATTGCTCATATATAAAAGTGGGCAACAAATTTACACTGGCTCCAAGGTTCAGCAATGTCTTATCAAATGTAACTCCACCTATATCACATGAAATTAGAGGTGCTCTGGGGTCCTTCAACTTCTTAGGTAAATGATTTGTCACAACAACACTGACATCTTCTGATAAGCGGATCTTTTGACTTATCATCTTGGGCTCCTTTTTTGGAGTGCATAGCTCTTTCAAAAATTTAGCATGCGCCGGCACATGCTTGATCGCATCCAAAAGTGGAATATTGATATTCACATGTTTAAATAATTCCACTAATTCCTCTTGTTGAACCAGCTTCTTCTTTTGAGCTTTCGACTTTAAAGTATCGGGAAAAGGGACCTTAGGAACATACCCCTGGGTACCTTCTTTATCAACCTTTATTTTTCCTTTATCCAGCTTGTTTTCCCTCCCTTCCAGCTTCTTTTTCTCTTGCACAATCACAGGCTCCTCGTCCTCACTATCACTGTCCACATGGGCTTCTTGGCCCGAACTACTACCAACATCCTTAGCCTGATATGGGTCATCTAGAATCTTCCCACTCTTAAGGGTAGAAATAGCCTTGGCGTTCTCAAACTGAGGGCCTACAGGAGGGGGAGGCTGAGGTTGGTTAGGATGAGGAAGAATAGGAGGAGCTCTCTGAGGGAAACCCGGGGGTTGATTGCAGGGGTTAGTCACT
This sequence comes from Amorphophallus titanum, assembly GCA_024336825.1. NCBI lineage: Eukaryota > Viridiplantae > Streptophyta > Magnoliopsida > Alismatales > Araceae > Amorphophallus > Amorphophallus titanum. The sequence goes on from JANBPO010006859.1 coordinate 23,937,899, forward strand.
GGTTGACTAGGAAGCTGGCCTACCTCTCTTCTCATGCTATTCGCAGCCAATTGCCCTATTTGGTTCTCCAACTTGGTTATTAATTAACTGTTCCAATTGCGCTTGCCAATCCCCATTCATTATGCGAACTTTGGATTTTATAAAGCTGCAAAGATACATAGACGACGTGAGCTCCCGTGACATATATATCCCAAGGAAGACACGGGAAACAGATTCAGCTATTGCCAACTATATAGTCTCCCAGGTTAGCACACTAACCCTCCAACACACGACAGATCGATTAGCATAAACCATCTCTTGATGACACTCCTTGCATAATTAAGATCACTAGTCACGATAACGGTAACATCGGGGCTGCATAAGCACATCAAATTGGACTAACAAATCAATGTCCTGAACCACTACGCAAATAGATATCCCACAGAAGTAATAAACGAGAGAGAGGCAAACAAGAACTTCAAAAATGAGAGCAAAAGCCGGTTGCTAACATCAACGCTTTGCAAATACCATGAAAACATGTGCCACTATCAGTTGCATATCAAATTCTTTAGCACAAGCAAGACAGCCAGCATGCTTCAGAAAAGTATGCACATGATAGACTTAAGAACACGGTAAGACAACAGGACCCTGAGAGCAAGCCTGGAACCTATTTCAACATCCACCAAAACATCCTCGTAAATATTGGAGGAAAATCGGTAATCCAATACTGCTTTTTTCATAATTTGAAACGCAACGTGAATGGCATTAAAAATCACCTAATGTATCATAGGATATTGGCCACCCCCAAAGTGCTCCAGGAAAATGCCAGAGATCACAAAGGGCTTGAGGATGGGCCTGCAGCAACACAGACTCGAGATTTGATTAGCAGGCAATAACAGTAAATGCAACAAAGTAAATCATCTGAGTCACACACCTTAAGCAGCTTATTCAGAATGAATCAACCTCATGTATGTACTTCATTGGCCAAAATTCATTTCTGAGTATCTGCCAAGAAAAATAAAAAACATTTAGTAAAGAAATCACAAACTATATCGATATATATAAATATATATATGAGTGCTGTGAGTTAAGCAAAAAATTAGTTAAGGATCAGCGGACAAAGAGATGCTTGCCTGCGAGGCTTATTCTGCCGTTGTCCAAATTCATCATTCGCAATCTCTGCAGGAAACTTTGGAGTCAATTAACGCGGTAAAAGAAAAGTATGTATGAACAAAAGAAACCTCATTTTTAGAGTGTTGAGACGCGTTGGATCCAATGCGTATGTTGTGGACCTACCTGAGGAATACGGTATAAGCAATATCCCTCGACTTTTGTAGCCAGCTGCCCCTTATCCTCTGGCTCTCGACGCCTACTCTCCGGATGACGGCTTATCCGACCAGCCCTCTCAATTTCGGCTTGTATAGCCCGCTCTCCCAAACTCCAGCTTCTACAGCCCTCTCTATCAATTTTGGCTTCCACAGCCCGCTCTCCCAACTTTGGCTTTTATAGTCAGCTCTCATGATTTCAGCTAGTATAGCTTGCTCTCTCAACTCTGGCTTCTGTGGCCTGCTCCCACGATTCTGACTTGTATAGCCCGCTCTTTCAACTTTGAAGCTTAAGGCCTACTCTCTCTCGATTTCGGCCTCTATAGCCTGCTCTCCCAATCTCGGCTTCTGTAGCTCGCTCTCTCAATTGTGACTTTCATGGCCTACTCTCAACTCTGGCTTCTATGGCCTGCTTCCACAATTCTAGCTTGTATAGCGCGCTCTTTCAACTTTAGCCTCTACGGCCTGCTCCCTCAATTGAGACTCGTATAGCCTGGTCCCTTAACTATGGCTTTTATAGCCCGCTCTCTCAAGCTTTGATTCGTCAAGCTAGTTCTCATAACATCCCCCGGCCGTTGCGGCCCGTTGCCCAATGTTCTTTGGTCTTCAGCACCTGCTCTCTCAAAGTTCGGCTCTCGCGGTCTCTTTTCTCAAATCTTGGCTTCCTCAACTCTCTCTCTCTCAACTTCGGCCCATGAGCCCGCTCTCCTCGTCATGATAACGAATCTCTCAAACGGACTGCACCTGCAGGCCCCGCTCTTTCGTCCCTCCCTCGCGCTACCTGCGGGTGGGGGGCATTTGTGGACACCCAAATTTTTGCGTTTGCAGTAAGCCTTCGGCGGAAGAAGAATAAGAAGGGACAAAGCCAGAGACACCGGCGACCTAGTTTCAACTCTGATGATGGCGGGGCCCCATATTGTACATGGTACCGCGCCATCATAAATTTGCGCTCTGATGGACGAATTGAATGTACAATCGAGCGAGGTCCTCACGTCCTCGAAGATGTAGCCTAGAACATGAAAGCCCGAGCGACAAAAGAAGAAAAAAAAAGAAGAAAAAAAGAAAGGGGAATATTTCCGCTTCATCTTCCTCACTGGGAAAATTAAAGAGAGCAGAGAGGGTATTGTAGGAGAGCACTGTCTCTGTCTTGTCCTTGCCGGCTCTTCTTTTCTTCTTTTGCTTCTTTTTCTTATCTCCGATTTACGCTTGTCCCCAGAACAAGCTGTCATCTTTTTCTGATGCTTTGTCAGTCTCCCCTTGTTGTTTAAGTGAGAGCTACTCCAATTCTTGCCATGGGACATGGTCCCATATCAGCAAAGGCTTCAATTCGGGCTGTTCATATTCATCTAGCCCATTTATGTAGTCCTACAGCCGCTGGGCCTCTGGACTAATCTCTTTAGTCATTAGCAGTGGAGTCTGTCTCTTCCAGTTGTGAGTGTGTACTCTGATGACTGCCGACGGGCTGATCCGCACGGGTGTTGTCACCGGTGGAACGGGTCATGGTGTGATGCCACGAACATGTCCCCCAGCCTTCGGGCGAGGTGTAGTCTTCTACTTAGTCTTTGCAAGGACATGCTGCCATCCCTGTTGCTCTTTTATTTGTGTCAGAAAGCCGGCCTCATAAGTGTGTTGAGTGCTGGCTTCTGCAATTTCCTTGAGCAATGCCTGATACAAAGAAATCATGTTGGCCGTAGCTCTTCTCAGAGGCGCTTCATGAGGTTGTAAAGGGTCAACCTTGTACTCTCCCAACTCTATTTCTTCTTTCTTTACCATGCCTTCAATGATGTCCTTGAAAATATAGCAGTCTTCGATCGAGTGCCCCAGCATATGATGATAAGGGCAGAACCTCGGGCTGTCTCTTCTCTTCAGGTCCTCTGGCCTTTTAGGTTCAGGCAAAGTGACCTTATTATATTGGGTCACCCAGTCAAACAAAATCTTGGTCCTCTCCTTCGGAAAAGAGTAAGCCTTCTTCATTTTGTCCTGGAGTGAGGGACCCTCTTTGTTGTCTCCAGCTTTAGCAGGCTGAGGGGCAACTGTCTTCTTGCCTTTATCCTTTTGCTATTCAAATGCCTTAATGTCAAGAATGTTTGCTTCTTTAGGCACTTGATGCCGCTCTACTGCCTTGGCTTTCTGTGTAGTGACAGTGGTTAATGTAGGGACAGGTCTTGCTAGGAAGGCTTTCACTTCGGCCACCACATTGTTTAAGCGATCGAATGAACGGATTTCTATACCAATCATCTTTTCTAGTACCACTCTTCTGTGGTTCTATTTACAAATCTGTATAGCGTCCTCCTGATGCGGGGGCCACTTACACCTCATCCCGAGGTTTCTCCACCTCTTAATGTATTCAAGGGCTGTTTCATCTGCCCTTTGTCTTGTCGAGTAAAGTTCAGCCACCGTGACCTCTCTCTTGGTGACATGAAATCTTTCTCTAAATTTCTTCTGCATATCCGGCCAGTCACTGATTGACCCGGTCGGGAGGCTGGAACTATTCAAATGCGAGCCCCGTCAGCGAGGACCCAAAAAATTTCAGCAAGTATGACTCGTCTGTAGCTAGATCACCCATGACGGTCATATAATAAGCGATGTGCTCCTTCGGGGATCCCTTCCCGTTGAATTTGTCGAACTTCGGCGGTTTGTTGATCCCGGAAGGGAGCCGCTTTGCAGCATGATGCGGTGGGTATGGCACCTGATAAACATCAAATGTGACGTAGTCGCCATTGCTTTGCTCAGCAAGCTTCAGCTCGATCATCCTTTCCACCATCAGTTTGTTTATGGCGGTTGGATCGACTGGTTCCGGGTAGAAATATGCCAGCTGTAGGTAAGGGGTGACCAAAGTGGTCGCCTGCGGAGGAAGTCATAGTAGTGGAGGTGTTTGGTGCACCTGTGGCAGTACTGGTGGCATCAGCGGCTGTAGTGGGCACTGCTGGGTAGCTATCAGGCTGGGCTCTGCCAGCTGGGGCAAGGTATATAGTGGTGGAAAGTCACTCGGGTTGATGGCTCCCCGTGACGATTCGGCTTGCATCTCGGGTTGCTTAGAGGCCGAGGCTTCCTCCGTCTTCTCCATCAGCTGCTTCTTCAGAAGCTCTATCTCTTGTTGATATCTTTGCAGCATCATTAGCACCGATGGATCCATAGCCGTTGTGCTGGGGATGGCTTCTATTGTTTCCCCTGATGTACCTTCAGGCAGGATGTCGAGCAACACATCTTCTTCTTCTGCCGTCACCACGTTAGCAGTTAGGGTGGTGATTTCATCATGTAGGACTTATTTTCCTTTTGCCGCTTTCAACATTTTTCTTGCGGCTTCTGCTCTTCGGGTGTTCGGCCCTGGCCTCTCGGCTAATTGAGCCAATTCCTGGGGGTGCTCAGGCAGACCTCCATATTTATCGGCCAATCCGGCCATATTGCAGGTAAAAACCAGCATGCGCCTCCTTTGTCTATGAACTCTCCTTCTTGCATGATCCGGGAAGGTTAGTCTCTCGAATACGAAGACTCTTCTTCTCTCCCTCTGTCGGGGAGCAGCTTCATTGGCTTCAAACTCCAAGCCGCCTTCGTATCCATTGTCGTCAACTGACGATGTCATTCTTTTTTATTCTTCTTCTTCTTCAACTGTCATTGGTGGGTAGTTATCTTCTTCAGCCACGGCCGCTTGCAGTAGCCATTGTTGGCCCAGCGAGGGGATTCCCATACCCCGAAAATAGTTTCTAACCATGCTGGTCATCTCTCCTTGCCCTAGTCCCTGATGTAGGTCTAGGGATAGCTGTCGGCCTCCTACTGGAGGGATATAAGCTAGCCGGGCTCTTCCAGCAAGTCGGCCAAACCTTCTCCCTACTGTGGGGACATCTGCTTGTCGGGCGCATGATCCAAAACTCACGCGACATGGAGGATCCACGATCATTTCATCTCTTCTTGGGGCCAGGCCTCTCATTCTTCTTCGTCGCCTCAGCAGGCTCAGAGTGGTGGCGAACAAGCGCCTCTTGGCGAGCAGGCTGGACCCTCTTGGGGACCCAAACCTGTTTAAACTTCTTCGGCCTTGGGGCCAACTCTTTCTGGCCCTGGCAGACTTCTTCTTCTCTTTCATCTCTCCTCCCGGAAAGAGCCTGGAAGGAATTGTGTGTTGGAATAGCAGGGACCACCTGGTCTGGAATAGCTTGGGCGCTGCGGCCATCTAGGAACGCTCAGACGCCCCCGATGAGCACAGATTTCCCAGACGCGGAGAGGTGCCCGGTGATAGTGGTGGTAGTATACCTCCGGAAACTCCTTTGTGGATTCCCTCTGGGCTTCTGGTTGTAGACGGGACGAGCCCCGTGGGCGATGTGGTGCACCATGCAGCTGGCGACCTAAACTGGGCCCTTCAGTTGGCCTGCACGGTGTCGGGCCTCTAGGACCTTGACCTTCTTGACAGTCTTCTCCCCACTGGGCCTTGGGTATTCCACTACCAATGGGTACATCTACCTGTCTTGATTCTGATACGTCAGGTAAAATGGTAGACCCCAAACACTACAGAGATATGCATGATAATGCAAATAGACACGTGCAGACATGAGATTATATGCAAAGGGAGTATGATGTCTTAAACTCATATGGGTAAAAAAAAACCTAAATGCAATAATGACCTATGGTACCGAGCGGAGGTAAGTCCTCACGCATAGTGAAAGCTTCCAGGCAGGCCTAGTCTGTCCTTTTTCATGTCACCATTCTATATACCATGAGGTCATGAATGAATATGCAAAATAAATGCAGTGCATTTCAATGTGACAGACCATTATCTAGGCAATATGAAATGAAATATAGTAGAGATTATGACTACACAAACATATAACCAATGCATATACACTCTCACAATGAGATAACCTATAGCCAATGCATGAATCAAATTACAACTTACAATCTACGAGCCCCTACTCTTGCAATGTAGCTATCCCCTTTGTTTTATGGGGTTGTCCACGTTAAGGGGATCTGTGGGCTGTACCAAAGGAGACAACGGTCAGGCAATGAGACAAACCCTGTAAGGGCACCCATCTCATTAGAGACTACCCGCCCTGCACTTAGCCACCACTTATGTGCAATGTTCTTCCCTGTTTGGATGGGTTAACTGTAATGCACCTGCCATTCTTGATACTGTTAGGTTTTCAGACTTCCAGTAAGGCTCGAATATTGGGAATTTCAATTTGCTAGATACTGACGAAGTTTGTCTCAGTGAAGTGCAAACATCAAAGCAGCTTCGAGTTCATGCTTTAAGCCATTCTTGGAAATAAGCCTACATTCTCTCACGGTTAGCAGCATTGCTGACATTAATTGTTGGAATGATCTACTCAGGCATTAAAACTAACTATGAAAGAAAATTATCAGGATATGTGATGCGTTTCTAAAATCCACAGAGAAATTGATCAATAAAATTTACTAAGATGTCATACCTGAACAAAATCTATAAGCTCAGTAAAAGTCGAGTGCTCACTGTAAGGAACACCTGTGGGAAACCACATTTATCGCCAGCATGAATTGCATGACCAATTAGAGCAACTTCATCGCACATAACAACCCAAGAGGTAGGGCTCCAAGAAAGAAGATGGGAGGTGGGGGGTGGGCAAGTTGATAGAATTTAACTGCTGGGTCGACGCAGCATGATCAGTGCATCGACTCACTTGTTCCAGACAAAAGGAATTTCAAGGATAGGTTTTCTGTTTGAAAAAATTCTCAGACCGCTGACAAACAGCTTGACACCACTCACAACACAACTTGATGGGGATAGTACCCCACAGACCGCTGAGACCATAGCTTGACCCGACCTTCGAATAGAGTATCGGAAGTAACCAAAGGAAATGGAAAATAACAACAGAAAATAAGAAAGAAAAACAAATGGAAACAACTATAGCTCCAATGGAGCACACGATTTTCGATCTGATCCACAAGCCAACTCTTCAAATGGATTTTCAATGAAACTCCACAACTGCTCTCAAATCTTCTCTCACAAACTGGATGTGCTCTTCTTTGGAACTGGGCTCTTGACCTCTCTTTCTTTCTTCTTCCACTTCTCTCAGACTCTCTCTAATCTCCTTCGAACTCTCTACTCAATTTTCTCTCAGAATCTCTCTCACGTAGCCCTATTTTCTTTCGACAGTGGCTCACTTACAGCAGTAGCCCTCTTCGAAGGAAGAAGGCTTGTATATATAGGATAAAAAATAGGCACTTTCTGATTAATCTGATCTTCAAGGATATTAATCCATTGGTCCTAGTCAGAGATGAATGTTCTCCTCCATGAGCATTCTGGAATGAGTGTCAGGTGACATCGGATCGCATGACAATGATTGAATTCGTATCCACGTGATTTTCATCGAGCATTGTGTCGAATCCCGAGCATGATTGCCATAGGCTCCCAAGCATGAATGCATTGACTCCCGAGCATGGTTTTCATAGGCGTTGACTTTCGAGCATGGCTTCATGAATTCTGAGCTTCGTCGAGCTTTGTCGAGCTTTATGGAAGGTGGATTCCGAGCTTTGTCGAGCTTGGTCTGTGCTTTGCCGAGCTTGGTATGAGCTTTGCCAAGCTTTGTGCAAGATGGAGTCTGAGCTTTGTCGACCTTGGTCCGAGCTTTGTCGAGCTTTGTGTAAGATGGAGTCTGAGCTTTGTCAAGCTTGATCTGTGCTTTGTCGAGCTTTGTGCAAGATGGAGTCTAAGCTTTGTGCATTCTGAGTTAAATGGGCATGTTCATTGCAGTCAGTCGACTGAAACTAAGCATTGTGGAGCTAATTGTTCATGTTAGCTGGTTATGCTGTATTAGATGTTCTTTATGCTGTGAGCAGTGGCCTGTTTCTCTTCGGCTATGCTATCTAGGAATGTTCTTTGGGCAATTTGCTCTGATCTGGTTGAGGAACTCATGCGGAGTTCAGTTCTTCACGTATTTGATCCCCACTGGGTGGTGATTTTGCCCATCCGTTGGCTAAATTGCGTACTATCTACACAACAGGGACAGAACATTATTATTTTTGATTTTTTGACGAGGGTATTTACACAATTCTGACCTCTCGAATGTTCCCCCTGGATTAGGGGAATTTTGTTGGCACTTATAGGCTGTTACTTTTAATATTCAACTCTAAATTAGTGTACAACAGATAACATGATGATATTATCTGATTCTCATATTAGGGGAATTTTGTTGGTTCATGCTGTTACTTTTAATAATCAACTCTAAATTAGTGTACAACAGATAACATGATGACATTATCCGATTCTCAGATTGGATTCCAATAGGCTCTCTTTGAAATTCGAATTAGGCATGTTTGACCCTATAGGATCGAATACGGTGCCCGAGTCGATTAACGAGAATGTTTGTGAGAGGAGAGTATGAGCCCTTTACGTTTCTCTCTCATCAATTTGTAAATTGTGTCTGACAATTCTGATAACAAAGCGGCCCATATGATTTTGGATTTTATTTAGCGGACTTATTGCACTGTCGAAGGTGTAAACATTTTTTTCCAGGTCGGTCCTGATCCGATCTATTTGCCTACATTATCTGATTTTTAATTTAATGATTGAGAAAAAAATATCAGATGCTTATGTTTGTCTAAAATAACGAACTGAAACTTTTGATCATTTGCGACATTCGATCCTTATTTTTTTTAATTGTTTGATCTTCGCTTGGATGACATATACATATAGGTCGAATTATAATTAATTTTATTTCAAACAAAAATATTTTTTACTGCACCATTGGGCGGCGCACATTTCCTACATCCGTCTCCAAGACGGGGGCACACATTTTAAGCTTCGGATCAACAATTTTTTTACTTTTTGATTGTTCACTGTTCAAGAAGATTTAAATTATTGAAGCATCTAGATTCCAGAATAAGAAAGCAAATGGCTTTTATAGTTGCCAGATTTTCTACGTAGACCAGTCCTACCTCTATCGCATCACGGCGGCGGCTGACCCGTTCAACAAGCTGATCTATTGGGCGTATCCGGGGCCACAGAACCAATCCGGCCTGCCCAATCGCATCATCGTCTACAACTATGAGATCGATCGGTGGGCGCTGCAGTTCATCGAGGTGGAAGACCTTCTCCGATCCTATTCGGTCGGCTACACGATGGACCAACTCGACATGTTCGGCGACATGGAGAGCATGCCGCAAATCTCGCTGGATTCGCGGTCCTGGTCTGGCGGCCTGTTGAGTTTGTCGGGCTTCACGCCTGACCACAAGCTCGCGAACTTCTCTGGTCCCAACCTTGCGGCGTCCATGGATACCGCCGAGGCGCAGCTTCACGACAAGGGCCGCGCCTTCGTCTCACGCGTCTGGCCGATGGCGGACAATCAGGAAGCGCAAATCCAGGTGGGCTATCGCGACAACCTCTACAGTCAGCCGACGTGGACGAACCCGGTGGCGCTCAACAGCACCACGGCAAGCTGCCCGGTGCGAGCGAACGCCTTCTATCATCGCGTGCGGATGGACATCCCGGCCGGTGCCGAATGGGGTCACGCGCAGGGCGTCCAGTTCGACGCCGTGAAGGCGGGCAAGCGATGACCGCTTTCGTCCCACAGGTCCCGGCCGCACCGGCTGCATGGTCGCGCATCTGGGCCGAGCGTCTGGCCTCGATCGTGAAGCAGCTCGTTTCACGTGAAAACTGCACGGGCGCAATCACGCTCGATCCGGTGGCGTCGAGCACCACCATCACCGATTTCCGCATCCACCCCGAATGCGTGCTGGCGTTCATGGCGCTCACGGCAGCGGCGGCGACGGCGGCTCCCTCGATCTACGTCCCCGATGCGACGATCGGCAAGGGCGTGGCCGTGGTGCATCACGCGGCGGCGGGCGGGGCAGGGCAAGACTTCCGGTACGCGGTGCTGGGATGAGCGTCGAGATCGTCCCTATCGCTCCCGGCAGCGTGCGCGTCGTGTGGCCGCTGGTGGAACATCACATCGAGGCGGCGCTGGAGTACTGCCAAGGCACCTTCCTGCCGATCGACATCCTCGAGCAAGTGGAGCGGGGCGAGAAGCAGCTTTGGGTGGCGCAGCGACAGGACGGGCATGTCGTGGCTGCCATGCCCTACAAACTTAACTCTGTCATAATTTATTTCAAAAATCTTGCATGCATGGTTATCAAAAACAACTTTGTGACCCTTGTCACATAGTTGACTAATGCTTAACAAATTATGCTCGAGACCTTCAACAAGTAAAACTTTTTCAACAATGTTTAAGGGAAACTTACCAATGGTGCCTAAACCAATTATTATACCTTTATTCTTCTCTCCAAACTTGACCAGTCCTCCTACCTTCAATTCCAACTCACTGAACTTGGTTCGGTCTCTAGTCATATTCCTAGAACAGCCACTATCTGGGTACCATTTGTTATGCATGGCTGCCAGACTGACCTGAAAATAAATTAAGTAGAAAACTTTGGAACCCAAGAAAAGTTGGGTCCAAAAGCATCTTTCAAATCCTTCAGCAAGACTTTAGGAATCCAAAAATGTCTAACAATTTTCTTTTGATTTAGTTTCATGTGTTCTGTATTAACAGTTTTGTTGGTGGCAAATCTTGGTTTTGGTCTTTCTTGAGCTTTATTGAAAGATTTTTTATTCCACTTTCTTCCAAAATAACTTTTGGAATTCTTCATGAAGGTTTTCTGATTCTGGAAGGTATGCTTATTAAAATACTCTTGAGAGTAATCAAGATGGGACCAATGTGACTTGTAATTATTCACATTTTTGTATTTTCCTATGTTTTTGAGCTGGTTAGGCTACATCGACCTATGGTGTGGGCTGCATCGATGCATCTCAGCTTGATAGCCAGATTTAATTCTGTCTGTGACAGAGTGACTCGACTCAGTAGTTGAATTGGGTCAGTGCAGGGTTGTTTTCTCTCTTCGGTTTTCCTAATTTTTGGTTTGTTGTCCAGAGAGATTTGCTGAGCCAGCCTTTATGAAACTTTTCATTTTGGGTTCCTGGACAATTCTATTGCTGTTTAAACTGGATGGGGTGTCAAATTTTTCTTTACCCTTCTCTTGACAGAAGGTCATAGTTTTGAATTCAAATGGCTTTTTTTTGGTGGATCATACCCCAATACTTCTTTGTTGAAATTTATTTTCACACCTAGCATGGTATCTAGGTTTGTCTTCCCCTGAACAAATTTTTCTAACATGGCTTGTTTATCATTTAAATCCTTTTGAAGCTTTTCACATTATTTTTGAATTTTTAAAAAATCCACCCAGCACAAAAGTCGAGACACTTTTGAGTCATTTGATCGGGATGAAATTATACAGGAGATTCTAATGATTGGAATTCTCTAATAATCCCAATCAAAGAGGCCCTTAGATTGGGAGATTTTTTATCCGTCCAAGACGAGATTAATTCACGTGGGTGTTCAGACCCGTGTGCTCAAGCCCATGCAGCGAGTGGTCGGGCGAGTCCGAACCACATACGTGTGATTTTTTATCCGTCCGAAATTGATTTACATGAGGTTAAAATTCATGTCTCCATATTTGTGCAATGAGTGCTCGAGTAAGTTCGGGCACCCACGTGGACTAATCCCATCTTAAACGGATAAATTTCATACCCGTCCAATATGGGTAAAGACACATTTCCATTACATTAATGGCCGTGGATGCAGGTGGATAATTCTCAGGACAAATGTCACACGAATGGGTCCCCCAAGGGAGGGGGGGAAGAAGATAATGGGTAGCTTTCGACCACTCAATATTTTAGCTCATAATGTCTTGGTGGGTTATTAAAAGATTCATATAGGGTTATTTTAATAAAAGGTTAAATCCGTCGAGGAAAATTATTTGAGGTGAGATGACTTTAATATTGTTCGACTCTTTTTTTTAATCGAGGCCCATTAAAGATAAATTTAAATTTTTTAACTCTAATTAAAAAAATGTAATAAATCACTCGAGATAGATTAAGAGTGGGTCACTCAGGATGACGTATCCGCCCTTAACTCACCTCTTTATCAGAGTGACCCGTAACGTCCCTCGTAAAATCAAAAGTAGGCAAATCGATCTTATGTGACAAGGAGATGGGTGGCTTCCTCGCTGCCCAGCATTGCTTAAGTCTGTATTAGTTTAAATTTATATGGGATAAGTTAAAGATAAAGCATGGGAAAATTCAAAATTAAATCTCGTTTGGAAATTTGTTATCTTGATTTTGCTTCTTTATATTGATATTTATCTAATGTTATCAGAATCGAATCGATGTCTAAATCGACTAATGAACTAGTTCAGTTTGAATCGATTGGACCGTTTAATCGAACCGATTTAAACCGTAAAGTCATCGTAATATTGATACATGATCTGATCTAATTCTATAACCCTAGATAATTAGATATAAGATATAATGATCAAAATCTTTATGAAGGCTTAACTGCCTAAGAGAGATCCATGGCTAATCTCGGTACCTCCTTTCTCTTCAGTGAAGGTCAATTTTTCAACTGACCTCCATTGTTCAACAGTTCCAACTACAGCTGTTGGAAAAATCGCATAAGAGTCTTCATGCAAGCTATGGACTATGAAATGTGAAGGATGGTTGAGAAAGGACCACATGTGTCTAAAGAGAAAGAAGAGGAGTGGAAAGGTGAGGATTTTTGAAAACTTCCACTGAATGCTGAGGATATAAATGTTCTGCACTGTGCACTTGACGCAAGTGAGTATAATAGGATTTTTATGTGTAACTCTGCTAAAAAAATCTGAAAAAAATTACATGTCACATCTAAAGGAACGTCTCAAGTCAAGGAGACAAACACAAATCTTCTTGTGCACAAGTATCAAAATGAATCCTAAAAAATCAATTAGTGATATGTTCACCTTATTTGGAGACATCGTGAATAGCCTGAAGTCAGTCGATAAAGTCTACTCAAATGCAGACTTAGTGAGGAAGATTCTTGTGATCTCTGCTTGTCTCATGGAGTCCAAAAGTCACAACCATTGAAAAGGATAAGGATTTGTCCACTTTATCTCTAGATGAGTTAATAGTTAATGACATATGAGATTAACATTTTGAGCTTGCAAGATGATGAACCCAATAAGAAGAAGACTATCGCTATCAAGGTAACATCATCTTCCTCCAGCTCAAGTGATGATAGTGATCGTGACAAGAAGGAAGAAGATGAAATAAATTTGATTGCAAGAGAAGTCAAAAAATTCATGCATAAGAACAGATTTCGTGATTCTAGGAACTTCAAGAGAGCACTCCCTAAGGGGAAGAGATCCAAAGAGACCGAAATCATATGTTATGAATATAAAAGTGCTGACCATATGACAAGCGAATGCCCAGAGTTAAAAAGAAAACACAAAAAGAAAAAGGAACGAGAAAAAGAAGAAGAAAGCAATGGTTGTTGTATGGAGTGCTGAAGATTCTTCATCCTCGAGTAATGATAAGAGCAAAACTATAGTAAATCTTTGTTTCATGGCACAAAATGAAGAAGAAGAGATAAATGTTGAAACTTGTCCTATCTCTTTTGACAAACTTCAATATGTCTTCGATGTAATTATACTTTAGCACCGCTGGTGGCCAGCCACAGCGCGCCATCGGCGGCGCGCACCAGTTCATCCACCCGGGGATTGCCGGGGGGGTGCTGCAAGGTCACCGCCAGGGTGCGGGTGTCGATGGTGGCGACACCCGCTTCCCAGGCATTCATCACGCCGCTGCCGGGGCGGTCGAACACCAGGCTGAAGGCATTGAAGTTCGGTGGCGTGCCGGTGACACGTCGCGCCTTGTTGCTGCCGGCCGGCACCATCCACAGCTGCGGTGTCTGGTAGGACTGCCAGTAGTTGCCTTGCGGGTCCAGGGTCGAGGTGGCGGTCTGTTCATCCGGCAACCCCATCCAGGGACAGGGTTGCACGCGCCTTGCGGTCTCATCGAGCATGCGGCAGCCGGCGTCCGTGCCCAGGATCAGCCGGTGCTGGCGGTCGCGCAGGATGCTCCAGGTGGCGTTGAGTTCCAGTCCCTGACGCGCGGTCCAGGATTCGAAATTGCCGTAGCCGGTCCAGCGGTACAGGCCGCTGCCCTGGACGCCCAGCCAGAAGTTGCCTTCGTGATCCACCAGTGACTGGGTGATGGTGTGCTCGGGCATGCCGTTGTCGGGGCCGTACTCGCGCCACTCAGTGCCATCGAGCACTCCCAGGCCATTGTGGGTGCGCGTGATCACGCGTTGCTGGGGATCGAGCCCCAGCAGTGCCAGGCGCGTGTCATTGCCGATGAGCACATGCGGCGGGTCGTTGATGCTGAAGTTCGTGTTGCCTGGCACGCGCATCACCAGGTGTGATGCGCTGCGGGCCCACAACTGGCCGCGCGGGTCCTGCAGCAGCGAGGCATAAGCGCCAGGCGGCACTCCACGGTGCGCGTCGAAGAATTCAACCTTCGCCAGCTGCTGGTGACAGATGCCGTCGCCGCAGCCGAACCACAGTGAGCCGTCCGCGGCCAGCAGCAGACCGTACAAGGTGCGCAGCTGCGGTTGCGCCTCTAGGGCCGCAGCCGAAAACATCGGTTGCTCCCGCCACACCCCCGTGGCCGTGCGGTCGAGTTCGTACAGCTGGGCATTGCGCAGGTACAGGAGCCGCCGGTCCGACGGCGCAAGCAAAGGTGTGTAGAGGTCTGAACGCACCGGGCCGGTGGCCGTGGGAATCGGTTCAAAGCGACGCGCGTCGCCATCTTGGACACCGGAATCCCGGTCGACTTCGAGACGACCTCGGCGATCTCCTCGTCCGTCACCTTGTTGCGCACCAGCTGGGGCGCCTTCGCTTCGGCCGCCAGCGCCTGCTGCAGCTTTTTCTCCAGCTCCGGCAGGCGTCCGTACTGCAGCTCCGCCACGCGGCCGAGGTTGCCGGCACGGTGCACAACCTCAAGATCCGACTATTTGCCACCATCCGATTCGATGCACCATCGCGCTTGCGACAAAACGACCTCATGTCGTGGCTTCCCCGCTTTCCTTCTTCCGCGGGAAAGGGAGCCGAGGGGGTGCCGGAAACGTGTGCGTAGGCTGCGAATGGCCTGTTGACAGGGCGCAGGGAGTCCCCGACGGTGCGCGCCTCGCGATGCCGCTGAGTCCAGTCCGTGCGTTTGCGAAATGGCAACCGGAGGTTTCGCCTCCCGAGGCTTCCGGCGCATGCCTTTGCCAAAGCAAACTCGTCGCCGTTGCAATCTGGAGCCGAACGTCAGGGCATTCGCATCGAATGCCGCGCTGAACGAAGGACGGGGAGCGTTACCTTAAGGGCGAAGGATGAAAAGGCTCGCAATTGCAGTGCTTCTAAGTTGCATTAATGACGATATGCGCTCGGGGCTCTGGTGGTTGCAGTGGGCATGGTGGCATGTCGGTCCGCGCTGCCCCGTCCCATTCAAACGGCTGCTACTGCGATGGGCGCCGTCGCCATCAAGCGGTGACGCACAAACTGGAACGCATCTGCCCTCGACGCAGTCCGGCTTGTGCTTGAGCAAGCCGTTCGTGCGGGTCTCGGCTGTGGCTTCACCGGTCTCGCCGACTTCGGTCACGACCGTCGTGGATGGTTCGTCGACAGTTATTACCCCCTAAGACGGGGGGCTTCAGGCGTCTGTGTTGGCCCCTATCTTCTATGGCGAAAGCGATTCATCGACCGCAAAAATAAAGCCGGTACCCGGTTGATGAGCCATGGCGAGGGGAAAGGGGACAATGGTGGATGTCGAGTTCTGTGTGACGAGTGATCGTCGCGAGGGATTGCTGTTGGCGTTGGGCCAAGTGGTGATCGCCAACGGCTTTACGCTTCTGCGACAACGCTTGGCTGCCGGTGCCGACGGTGTCGTGTTGACCATGTTGGTCAGCGGACCGGAAGAAAGAGTTAAAATTGGATTTGCCTATCTTCTATTTATTTTTCCCGTCTTCTTCTTCTTCTTCTTCTTCTTCTTCTCGTATGTATCTTCTGATCATTGCCGGAAGAGTGCATGGACAGTACTGTTGGGAGAGAGCATTGGTGTTGTAAACGTTACTGGTACATGCGTTTCATCTTGTGCTTGCTTCCACTGTTCGCTCCATTGTATGGCAAAACCTTGTTGCTCTCTCTCCCCCAAGCGACCTTCTTTGTATTTGCTCTGGTAATAAGATTTTCTTGCCATTCTTCACATAACTTAGCTGCAGTTCTTGTGTAAGCTGTCTACCTCCCCCCCCCCCCTTCTCTTGATAGTAGTAATAAAAAACGTTTCTTTCTTGTGTTATCAGAACTACATCAACATTATGATCTTCGTTGGTCGAAGGCCAAGGGACCGGCGCCACTGTGTGTGAGGTGACGGATGGGTAGCTTGAGTTCCACGCCCCGTTTCCTCGCTGCCTCCTCTCTCTCTCTCTCTCTCTCTCACACACACACACACACACACACACACAAACACAAACACACACAAATTCTCTCCACTTCCATGGGTGCGTTACTTTACTGTGCAGCTGTGCCACCGGGTGCAACACACATAGGCCACTGTAGGCCATTCTGGGGACTGTGCTCTCGACTGTTGCACCTCGAGATATGCTTGTTTTTCGGGGCCTGCCGTTTGACTGATGGGCCTTCGCCACACGGGCCTTGGCCTTCCCTTCCCCCGGCCCTCTCTCCCTCCCCTTCCCAACAACCCAGGTCGCTTCTATTGTTTTCATTTCTTTTGGGTTAGCATTGTGTGGGATCTCAACATGACACTGCGTGCGTGGTGGGAAAGTCCTCGACCCCCCTAAATGTGGATGCTTGTCCATGTCCATTTGTTACACGGAGATGTTGCCTTTCCTAATCTTTTGTGCCGTCCTTTGTTTTTTTAGACGAGCATTCAATGTGTGCTGGGGGCTGCAACCTGGCATTCTCATGCATACATGCCGTGCATGTTTATGTTTGCGAGATTGCATGGTTTCTGGGCGGACTTGGAGCTTGGAACTCATCTTTCCAAGGTTATTTAGAGGCCTGCGCATTGCCAACCCACAGATCAGTCTTCGCTTTGACTCCCGTCACGTCATTTGATGACGTGATTGACACACCAACCTAATTAGACGTGAGGGTCACTAAAAATATTAAAAAAATAAAGAGTGTTAATTGCGCAACACCCTGAGATCTAATTAGCTGGGTGTTGTACAAAATATTACTCGTCCACAGAAGTAAAAAAAAAAGTATAAATGTCACGGATTACAGGGTTATATCTTTATGAATTACCTTTACACCATTACTTTAGTTTGAAAGTTATAAGTGTTACTATGATAAACTTAATTCAATTTTCAATAATTTCACACTCCCCTCGTAACTATAGCTAAACATGATGCACGAATTATGAACTGTCTTTACACTCGAGTGGTCGTTCATACATATGGTATTATGGATTGCATAAAAGAACCAATTAAACCACAATTTGCGAAAAAAAAATACATTTATGATAAATGAATCTATGAAAAGAGTTCCGATTGCATACATCCATGACTTAATTCCAAACCATCTCATGGAGCTGGCCATGGTTGAACTGGACTTTCTACTCATAATATCGTACATTATCAAAAGATTCATCATCCCAACTTTGAAATTGAATATATCATAGCAATTAGCCCAAATGGATATCATTGCCATGAATATTTACCACCGATATAGGTACAATTAAAAAAATAGAAACGGATATTTTTTTTTAAAAATAGAGCATAATACCACTCATAGATCCTCAGCGACCCAGCCTCTCCAATCCTTAAACAGTTATTGCAAGCTTGCCAACACACCTGCAGAGATCCTAAACCAACTAATATGCAAGCCATATTTGAAAATCCGGACAGCAAGGCAGGCGGTGCACTACGACTCCGATCCAAATCTTTCCCAAGAAGTTCCAACATTTGACAGTTCTTTTAACCCCCAGGGGTCACCGGTCTTCTCCTATATATTTGGCCTTTGTGATTTCTTCTCTTGTCTTAGACGGCCACTTTGTTTCCTTCTCTTGTCGTAGAGCATTAGAGCTCCCTCTTTCTCTTACATTGAAGGCACACCACTCTTGATTTCCAGGACTTTGATGTCGTTCTAATTTACCCCATCAGGTTGAACCTCTCATGCTGGCATGTTCCTCCTAGTTTCCTTATAATCTTCCTTCCTCTCCCCCTTCATATATCTTCTTGTACTCCCCAGTAACATTTTTTATCCTTGATACATCTTTGTCGGTTTGCCTTCGAGCAGAATCCGATTTGGTGGCCAGATTGATGGCCAAAACAAAAAATTACTTTGTTTCAAAATGAAACAAACCTTTTTGAAAACCAGCTAAAATTGGTTCCATGTTGACTGCCATAGCCCATACAAATCTGACGGATGCCGAGAAGTATTTCGACGAGCATCTGGCGCAGAACGACTACTACGCCGCCGGCGAAATCCGCCCCGGCCAATGGATCGGCGCGGGCGCGGAACGGTTGGGGCTGAACAACGCCGTCACCCGCGAGCAATTTCATGCCCTGTGCGAAAACAAGAATCCAGATGACGGCAAACGTCTGACGCTGCGGCAGGAAAAAGCGAATCAGCGCCGAGTGTTTTATGATTTCACCTGTTCCGCACCCAAATCGGTATCGGTGCTGGCAGTGACGATGGATGACGACCGGCTCGTGTCGGCGCATGAGGAAGCGACGCGCATTGCGTTCCGTGAACTTGAATCTTTTGCTGCAACCAGAGTTCGCAAGCAGGGCAACCAACGCAACCGCACCACTGGCAATCTGGTCGCCGCCGCGTTCACACACACGAGCAGTCGGGCGCTCGACCCGCTGTTGCACACACATCACACCGTCTTCAACGCCACGTTTGATGAAACGGAAAAACGCTGGAAGGCATTACAGGCGGGTGGCATGTATGACGCCATCCGCTACGGCACGGCGGTCTACCGCAATGAGCTGGCAAAACGCGTCCAACAGATTGGCTACCACATTCGCCCGGCGAAACACGGCATTGAAATCGAGGGCGTGAGCGAGGCGGTGGTGAAACGCTTTTCCAAGCGCTCCCAGCAACGTGATGCGGTGGTTCGGGAGCTGGAACAAAAGCTGGGACGTAAATTGTCGAACAATGCTATCGCTTTGGCGGTGCATCAGAGCCGGGCAAAGAAGATCAAGGGCATCTCGACCGCCGAGGTGCGCGAGCAGCAGTTGGCGCAATTGCAGCCAGACGAATTGGAGGCTTTGAAAAAACTCACCACATCGGCCAGCCCCGCCCGGCAAGTCTGTCGCCCGGACCTAGGATGAGGGGGCGAGCGCGCCCACCAACTCGAGCAATCCTTTCGCCGCAACCTCAAGCGCGCAAGTCCCCTCGGACACAAGACCGTGGCCAGCTACAAGAAGTACCTGTCCGCCCGCAAGACCGTGTGGGAGAAGGTCGGCAAGCGCTACGTCACACCCCGCGGCATTGCCGCTCAGGAAGTGAAAGCGCTCGACCAGGGCAAGAGCCGGCGCGCGCAGACCGTGACCATGCAGGACACGGACGAGTCGACCGGCGAGAGCAAGCTCGAACGGGCCGCCGCACGCAACGACTTCGAGACCGATGTCCCGGGAATGATCGACGCCCTCTCCGTCCCGGGCCTCGCGCAGATCCGCGATGTCGATCCAACCCCGGCCGAGAACTTCGAAGCCGTCGTATCGGCGGTTCGCACGAACCCGAAGGTCGACAAGATCTTCCGTGACGCGATGCGCTCGGTCAACAAGTTCGCCCCCGGCTCGCCCCAGGCTATCAGCAGTGCGGCCTCGATCCGCGGCATGACACCGGAGGAACTGGTGACCGCTGTCGCCAATACCGTCATGGTCAAGCCCGAGATCCTGGCCTTCATCAAGCAGCCCCGCAACCAGTCGGTGCTGAAGGATGCGCTTGCGACCATCGCCTACGGTACCAACCAGATGACCGACGAGCAGGTCGCCGAGGTCCGCCTGTCCAACACCAAGACCGCTACCGAGCTGGGCCTGGCGAATGGTCTCAAGCCCGCGCTCGAACTGCTGTCGCGCTCGGCCAAGTACCCACGTCGCTACAGAGCGGTGGCTCGCACGATCCTCGAATCCGGAATCCCGTTCCAGGTATCCTTGATCGATGCACCGGCCGAGGCGTACGCCGGACTCTATGTTCCCTCGACCAAGACCGTCGTGCTCAACATGGCCTCGACCAACGGTCGCGGGTTGATCGACGTGCTCGCCCATGAACTGCTCCACGGTGTCACGGTCGACGTCATCGCCAATCCGCAGACGGCCGCGGCGAAGGCCCTCCGCGACAAGCTGGAGCGTGTCCGCGGAGCTGTCGACGAGGTGCTGCCGGCCGAGCTGAAGTACGCGACGTCGAGCCTCGAAGAGTTCGTCGCTCACGCGATCACCGATCCGCAGATCCAGCGCATCGCATCGGAGACCGCCTCCAACGGCCGCACGGTCTGGCAACGGATCGTCGATGCCGTCGCCCGTTTCTTCAACAAGAACCTGCCCTAACAAAGTCACGGTGTGCCCCAGGGGCAACACCAGATGTTCCTCCAGTTGAAGAAGGCGTGGCTGGACGAGCAGATTGAGAACGTTCGCGAGCCGTTCGATGATGACGATGATTTTCCGGAAATTGCACGGTACAGCGAGGAGCGGCACAGTCTACGAAGAGTCCGCGATCACATTCTCTCGCTCGCTCCAGCCCTACCACCCACCCCCGGCCAGATCGACCGTGCGGCGTGGGAGAAGGCGGTCGAAGCACTGATCGATGCGCAACGCACGTTGACCGGTGTCATTCGAGACGAGAATCTGACGTATGTGCCCACCGCAAAAGACCGGGTTGACCAGGCCCGTGCTCGACTCGATGCCCTGGTCGAGCCGTACCTGAGCGCGGAGGGTGAGGGATGAGCCTGCACGAGAACGTCACAAACGCGTTGATGCTCGAGGGATTCCCACAGCAAGCAACATGGGGGAAGCTCGCCGACACCGCCATCGCCGCCGTGCTGGCCGAGATCGATGCCGAGCTGGAGCGGCGGATCGGAGACTTCAACCGGAGCATCGAGGGCGTACGCCCAGGTTACTACCGGAGCAGCGTGGCACGTCGGATCGAAGAGTTAGCCGACGTGCGCTCCTACATCCGCGCGTTGGGCGAAGGAGGCGACTGATGCCGCTCATCAAACGAAAGTCACCGTCGCCACTACCACAAACAACATTTGTCTATTGCCCGAACTGTTGGCTAGAGCAATGCGCAAACAACTGCTTTTTCGAAGACACCGACCTCGTGCGCTATGTCTGTACTCAGTGCGGAGCCACAACCGAATGGGACTTTGACTGTCCGGTTCCGATCCTGATCCGCACGTATCGCGTGGAAGGACTGCGACATGACGAAATCTAGTGACCTGCTCGCGAACGGAGGCGACGATGCCGAAATCGAGTGAGTTGCGGGAGCGGGTGGCCGAAGAACTCTGGAAGACGACTCGGGCGCATGTGCTTAGCGTCTTTGGAGTTCCCGGCTCTCCGGGGAAATGGGAGTGGGAAGACAAAGCAGGGAAGAAGCCGTTCTACGCCGCCGCCGACACCGCCATCGCCGCCGTGCTGGCCGAGATCGATGCCGAGCTGGAGCGGCGGATTGCAGAGCATGAGCAGCGCGGATCAGTGATTGAAGGCCATGAGGACGAGGACGAGAGCTTCCAAAAGACTTTCGATTTGCTGCGGCGGACGCCGACGATCGTCGGTCTTTACGTAAATACCGTAAATTGCCTGCCGGTTTGCCGGGCGCTGGGCGCGAGGGGACTTGCCGGCAAGGTGAGACTCATCACGACGGATCTTTTCGGAGAGATGTCGTCGTATTTTCAGAAAGGGACGATCACCGCGTCGATCTATCAGCAGCCGTTTCGGCAGGGCCAACTCGCAGTGAGAATTCTTGCCGACAACCTCACGACGAAGGTGAGTTTTCCGCCAGCGGTTCATCTGAGTCCGGGGGTCGTAATGTCGTCAAATTTGCATGTTTTTCGAGAAATGAGAATGACCGATTTGAAGCTCACGGAAGCGATCGCGAAGGCGTCGCGATAGAGGTAAAAGAGAGCGTAACGGATTGTAAAATAAGGTGACCAACGTTACAAACCCACAGCCCCCACATAAGTCTTTTATAATAAACAACATAACTGCCGATAGGTAACGTTCACGAGCCACGTTTCACGGGCCTTTGGTCAACGGACTCCGGAACACCCGCCTGCAAAAATGGAGTACAAAATCGTTTAGCCGATTCAGTCAGCAAACTTGTGACTAGTTAGAATCGAAAAAAATGCTTGACACCAAGGGCCGAAACGGAGGAATCTCCGTGTACGTTAACGGCGATACCAAATCGTCGTGGGGTGTAGGAGGCACGTAAATGCATCTATTTTCCTCGTGTGGTCGGAGTGTATTCACAGCTCTGAAACACGTGCGGTTGCATCATTTAGCTGTATTGCTCCTCGCAGTGGTTGCCCTCTCCTTCACAGCAAAAGCACAAGACGCAACGATCGTCGGAACCATTACGGATCCGTCGGGCGCGGCGGTGCCAAATGTGAAAGTGTCGGCGACAAGCGTGGAGACCGGCTTGGTGTTTTCAGCGGTGTCAAGCGACTCGGGAGCGTACGTTATTCCCGAATTGAGAATCGGTCACTATGACATCAAAGCGGAAGCATCCGGGTTCAAAGTAGCCGAACAGAAGGGCCTCGTCCTTCAGGTCGGCGACCGTACCCGTATCGACTTCCAAATGCAGTTGGGCGGCGCTCAAGAAACGGTGACCGTCGAAGCCAACGAATGCTTTTGCTCTTGGTTTGTGGCTCCCTGCATCAATCATTATGTGGAAGGGCCTCATTTTCTTAAATTTGTGCCTCCCTCATCAACCTTACTCACCATGTGAGTTGTAAAACATTAATCCCTCACGGAACTTATTTGTTTTGTGGATACTTTAATCATTCCGCGTACCTGACGGAATTCTTCTCGAGACCCATACATATCGCCCGACATCGAGATGACACAGAGTACTATGTCTTGTTGTGCCCGCCACTGGATTTAAAATTCCCCTGATTGCCTTCGAAAAAAAATAAATTGGTTCAATGGCATGTAAATGAGTAAGGCAAGTTACGCATGTATGTATTCTCTTAAGTAAATGAACAGAGCATGTAGGTCATGATGATTGCTCGATATACCTAATTTCGATTTCATGAGATTCAATCCAGTCGGACAGGATGCCCATTGCCACGTCATGTTATGAATCTAAATGAGACTATACAACTTGAGCCATATTCTTTCCTTGGAACCCAAACCCTTGGGGCTATGCTTGAGCAAGTACGACGGACTATGTAGCACCCACACTGGCTAGGGACCTCAAGACAGCAGAGCAAGAAAGCACTACACATCTCCTGCCCAGGAGTATAGTATGCACCTTGGAAGCGGGCTGAGAAATCCCCACGAAGTTCGGGGTGAGGCAAAGGCCTTCAGTTTGTGTGTACGGCCAGGACTCACTCAGTGCATGCCGATATGAGTGAGGGTGTGTAAGTATAAGAGCCTACTTCTTGCAGAGTGATAATCCTTCAACTTAACCTTGAATGCTATGCAATATCTTCTGATTTACTCCTACTAATATGCTGATGATGTTGGTACGAGCTTTATATTTCTGAAAAGGTGTGAAAAGAGTGCGAGTTATTTGCAAGTTAAGCGCAAAACATGCTGACCCACTAGTCTACATGTTGATTGTTCCTCCTATAAGGATAGAAAATATCATGTATTCCTGACTGCCTAAACCTTCATCATTGCAAGTTCATGTTACAAGTTTATGCTTGCAAGTTCATGTTACGCCATGTTATTCTTAGAGGTTATGTTTAGCCTCGTAGTTTCCTCCTTGGCCTCAACAGCCTTGGATGGTGGTACGGGACGTCCCCGTTCATGTTTACCAGCTTATGAGAGATCATTTCATTTTTATGCTTCCCAAATCACATGTTAGTTGCACTTATGTATATTGTACCATGTGAAAAAGCTAGTTTATATGCACATTGGTTTAATTTCGTGAGTAGTGATATGTTTATAGTATAGGCAAGGTGTAGTGGAGCACTTGTGTTAGGAGTCCTACTGAGTCATCATACTTAGACGGTTCACCTATTTTTCATTTTAGGTGCCGATCAGTGAGAGCTGTAGGGCTGCTTGGCGAGTGGGAGGTGTTGGCCAGGAGTTTTCGAAGTTGGTGTGTGTGTCGGTCAGAGCCGCTATTCAAGAGATGTGAACAGTTTGCTGTCTTTTGGAGGGTTTGGATGTTGGGTTTCCAGCTACCTTTTGAGTTATCTGTGTCGGTTGCCCGTGTGGGGCTTTTGTTTTTGTGACACTATTGTATATATATACAGGTTATGAATAGAAATCACTTCCGCTAGTTTTCTTTCCATAATGCGTAGATATGTATAGTTGGCTAAATGCTTTGGAATGTGTAAAAGCATGTCTTTTGGATGCTAATACTCTCGTCCACATATACGAACATGTGGCATCTTGCGCCTTCTTCAGGGGGACGTCATCCCAAGATGGTATCAGAGACCATTAAGGGTTTAGCACTTGACATTCCATTGCATTTAACGTGTCACTAATGCTTGGAATTGTTGGTTAGAGTGTGAGCTCGTTGGATTTTCGTTGGGTTGCAGTGAGGAGATGACGAGGTCTGGTCAGAACAATGGCCTGTCGAATCAATTTGAAAGGTTTCTTTGCGCCTTTGAAGGTCGAGAGCAAAATGTGCAGCAGAGGATAATTGATCAGGGCGACGATAGGTTGGGTGGAGTGTCTCTTACGAAGAAGTTTATGAGGATGGGGCATCCTTCCTTTAAGGGTGAGAGCAAGCTGGATGTAGCAGATCATTGGATTCGAGAGATGGAGAAGATCTTTATAGCCATTTGTTGTCGAGAGGAGGATCGAACTTGTCTGGCGGTGTTCATGCTTCGAGATGCAACAAATGTGTGGTGGAGTTCCATACTGAGAATAAGATTTGGTGGCCGCCAAGATGTAGTTTACTGGGAGTTCCTTATGATCTTTAGGGAGAAGTATTTTTCGTTGCATATTTAGGGCCAGTTGGAGCGGGAGTTCCTTAGTTTGAGGCAGGGCGGTATGACGGTGTTACAGTATGAGACTAGATTTGCTGAGTTGGAGCGATATGCGCCGCATATCTGTCAGAATGAGCGCAGGAGAGCTCGCAAATTTGTTGATGGGCTTCGAGACTATTTTAGAGATAGAGTTGCTATTTTGGCACTGCAGACTTTGGCAGCGACAGTTACAATAGCTTGTGTTGCAAAGGAGAATGTTGATCGGAGTGCGAGTTATGTGCAAGTTGTGTTGCAAAGGAGAATGTTGGCAGCGACGAACTTTATGTTTCTGAAAGGCTATGATAGGAGTGCGAGTTATGTGCAAGTTATGCACAGAGCATGCTGACCCACTCGTCTACATGTTGGCTGTTCCTTGTATACTCTAGCTTGCATGCAAACCAGAAGAAATGTTCAATGAAAAGGATAGAAAATATCATGTACTCCAGGTTGTCTAAATCTTCATCATTGCAAGTTCATGTTACAAGTTTATGTTTGCAAGTTCATGTTATGTCGTGTTATTCTTAGAGGTTATGTTTAGCCTCCTAGTTTTCTTCCTTGGCCTCGACAGCCTTAGACGGTGGTATAGAATTCCCCCATTGTTGGTTCACCTGCAATTTATTTGTCTATTAACTAATGAGATCATTTCTTCTTTATGCTTCCCGAATCACATGTTAGTTGCATTTATGTATATTATACCACATGAAAAAGCTAGTTTATATGCACATTAGTTTAATCTTGTGAGCAGTGATATGTTTATGGTATCAACAAGATGTAGTGCGGCGGTTGTGTTAGGATTCCTACTGAGTCATCGTACTCAGACGGTTCCCCTATTTTTCTTTTAGATGTCGATCAGTAAGAGCTGAAAGGTTGCCTGGCAAGGAGAAGGTGTTAGCTAGGAGTTTTCGAAGCTGGTGGTGTGCGTGCCGATCGGAGCTGCTGTTCAAGAGGTGTAAGCAGTTTGCTATCTTTTGGAGGCTTTGGATGTTGGGTTTCCGGTTGTCGTGTGAGTTATCTGTGTTGTTTACTCGTGTGGGACTTTTGTTATTGTATATATATACAAGTTATGCACGCCATGCCGAGCCATTGATCGCCACCCTGCTTTGGTGTTGAATGTCGCCGTGAGAGAACCGAGAGAGAGCAACTCCGCCTTAGGGAGATTTAGATGCAAATAGAAGAGGGGAAGAGAGAGATGAAAAACATAGGGAAAAACTAAACTGAAAATAGGGCGATCTAAGAAGAAGAATAACTTTAAATATGGAAAGAATTAGAAGAAGTGGAAGAAACGAAAGTTGAAGAACGGAGGATGGGGAAGAAGTTTCATGAATAATGCAAAGAGAGAAAAAGACTAGAAAGTGGTGAAAACGGGGGCAGAAGAGAAGTTGTTTGCGCAGGTGAATAGTGACTGTGTAAAAAATAGAAATGTGGAAAATATATTATAACGTAAAAACAAGATGGAATTAGAGGAAGTGATAGAAGAATAAAATCTATATCCACAAGAGTGGAAGAAGTTTTATGAAGAACTTAGAGAGAAAAGAAGAGTGGAAGGGCTTCAAAATGGAGGAAGAACAGAAGATAGAATCTCAGATAAACAGTAAAAGCACCAGACAACACCTTCAAAAAGAGATTGTAACTTGACAACTAGAAGGAATTAGAGAAAGATGAAGAAGAATAAAATTTAGATCTTTTAAAAACAAAGAAGTTTGATGAAGAGACTCAGATGAAAAGAAGATCAGAACGGGAAGAAATCTTGAGAAGAACAAAGTGCAGAGCCGTAGATGAGCAGTAAAACACAGGGCAAAACCTTGCAAAACTTGAAATAACATGAAAACTTAGTAGAACTGGAGGAAGACGCAGAAGAAGAAGTTGAAGATATTTTAAAAAAAATAACCTTCATGAAGAAAGAAGAGGAGAAAATGAACATAAGGGGGAGAAATCGACGACCTAAGATGAAGATGTGAGAGAGAGAGAGAAAAAATGTCAAGTGAAGCACACCCTTTCTCCTCCTTGACATGGACTATTTATAGGGAAAATTGGGTCAATGAAGGGCGGAGATTGTATCAAAAGGAGATGGATGGCTGGAATTTAGTTAGAAGATAATGCATGGGGGAAAGAAAAAGGAGGTGGGCACCCCCTCCTTGGGCTTTGGGCAACCCCCTTCTCAAGACTCATCATTTCTCTCCTTTATTTCAAACTTTGAATTCTCTTTTCCCTCCAACCCAGGCAGTCGTCCTTCACGATGCCCGGATACAGCTCGGGGTCCACGATGCGCAGGCCGCGGCCCACCATCTGGATCAGCACCGACAGGTCGCTCTCCCGCCGCAGCAGGATGACGCACGACACCGGCTGGCAGTCCCAGCCCTCGGTCAGCACGGCGACGTTGACGATGACCGGGAAGCGCCCACGGTCGAAGTCGGACAGCAGTTGCTCGCGCTCGCCGCCCGGCATATCGCCATGCACGACGCGCGCGTCAACGCCGCCGGCGATGAACGCTGCGGCCACGTCCATCGCGTGCTGGACGGTGCTGGCGAACACGACGGTGCGCCGCCCGGCCGCCAGCTCCTTCCACTTCTCGACCACCTTGTCGTTGATGGCGCGCTTGTTCAGGATCTTCTCGACGTCGATGTCATCGAAGGTTTTCTTCGGCAGCGCGTCCAGCTCTTCCTCGGTGCCGGTGTCCACCACCAGCGCGCGCGGCCGCACCAGCAAGCCGGCCTGGATCAGCTCGGCGAGCGTGATCTGATCGGCCACGTTGTCCACCAGCGCGCGCAGCGTGCGCCGATCGGCGCGGCGTGGCGTCGCGGTGATGAGGCCGACCTGGACGTCGGGGTTCAGCTTCTTCGCCTGGTGGATGACCTTCAGGTAGCTGTCGCTGACCGCGTGGTGGCCTTCGTCCACGATGATGCGATCGACCGGCGGCATCTCCGCCAGGTTCTTGTCGCGGCACAGCGTCTGGATCATTGCGAAGGTGGCACCGTCCCCGCGCACCCAGCGCTTGTAGTCCGCGGTCACGAAGCTCGTCTTGATCTTCGGGTTGACCTTGCGGAACTTCGATTCGTTCTGTTCGACCAGCTCGTCGCGATGCTGGAGGATGAGGTTGTGCCCACCCATCCGGCCGGCGGTGGCCGACAGCATGATGGTCTTGCCGGCGCCGGTCGGCGCAATGCCGAGCGTTTGGCCGCGCTCCTGCAACGCGCCGATGAAGCGGTTGACGAAGACTTCCTGGCGGTCGCGGAGGATCATGCGAGCACCTTGCTGCACATCTTCAGCAGCGCTTTCGCCATGCTCGCCTTGACGGCGAATGCAGCCATGCAGACGAGCACGGCAATACGGAAGCGCTCCCACAGGATCTGCCGCGCGCGGCGCGACAAATTGACTAGACTAGCCTGAGAAGGTCTATTAGGGTCTACTAACTAGAGTCGACTTGCCTATGTGTGACTCATGATTGACTGGTAAAATATGTCAGAAGCCTTTTAGAAAGACTATAAGTCATGAAATTATCACAGTTACTCCCTTCCTCCCCTAATAGGAGAATGGCGAAAAAGTAAATCCAAGGTGTCGTCTCTTTAAGGAAGAAATTTTCTTACCCTTCACAACGGTGCTAGGAGTCTTGATCTTAAGTTGGAAGAGTAGTCTAATATCTTACCATTTCCAGCAGAGGAAGAGAATGTGTTTCTCATCACGTGCCTAATCACCACGTGTCTACCAAAAATAGTAAGGATGATCAGCCTAATAGGAGTACCCCTACTGGGGAGTGCACACCAAGTGAGAGTGCATTGTTGAGACTACTAAAAAAATTTAAGGCTCTGTATGTCATGAAAAGCGTGGGTATATATGTCAATATCATTATTGGAAAAAAGTCAATATCATTATTGGCATATTATCATATAATTTTACTTTTAGTAGAGATATCTATATGTGACGAAATAAATCACTTTTTTATCTATCACATTGGGTGGCCTGGGAGTGGCTCCAAAGTCTAGAAATAATGACTCATATTCTGGTAACCTTTCGTATGATTTTAGCCTCAATACCGGCTCTGTGAACTACGTAGAACAATGAGCACGGAGGCACTTGTTTTGTCATGGGGTGCACGATACTGGTGTACGCACGGCCAAGTATTTCTCAAGTTCTATATATTACGTCCTCAGTATGACGAAAAATAAGAAGAGAGATGATGGGAAGGGGAACTCCCTCTTCACGTAACATCTGCGCCACTGCTTGCTTTTTTCTGGGGAAGTTCAGATATATATATATTTACAAATTTTAAGTAATCTCTCAAATGTTTCTTTTGAATAGATTTTTTTTCACACAAACTAACGATATTATTTATGAGATAAGTGGCAATTCTATTGGCACATCCCCTTAATTAGTGCATCCATCAACTCAGGGAGTCATTACCTTCGACCCCACGCTTTCCCCTCCCTACCTCCGTCGGCACCTCTCCCTCTCCCCGCCCTCCCCGCCATCTTTCCCTACCAATACTCCCATCTCTTTCCTCCTCTTCGCCGGACGCACTCTGCGGACGCTGGTGCAGAAAGTCGCCGACGCAGATCTCGCCACCACGCCCGATGACGTGCAGGTCATGGCGTGGCTTCTCGAGCTCGCCCGCGAAATCAACCTGGCCGGTGCCGCTCAGCTCGCCATGAATCACGACCGCGGTCACGAAATGGTTCTGGTGCGCCAGTGAGCGATCAGCACGAACACTATCGCAACGACAGCGCACAACGTCAGTGGCTTCGCATGTCCGCCGACGACGGTCGCAGCGACAACGACGAGCCCTGCTTCGAGTTCCGCGACGGTCGCCGCTTCATCGATGGCGTCGAGATCATCAGCACAGCGCTGACGAAAACCGAGGTGCTGCCGTGACCCGCCACGATTACGCACGCCAGTACGCCCGCGAGTTGCGCCGTCTTGAGCGCACGCCGGATCACATCGGCTACGCGGCGTTCGGTGCATTGGCGCTGGCGTTTTTCGTTTTGTATTGGACGGTGGGTGCGGTATGACTTGGCTCGCCCAACCATGGAGCCGCAACGCATCCACGACCGTGATGGACGGTGAGCGCGTCATCGCGGAGTGCGAAGAGGAAGTGCATGCCGCCCTCGTCGCGTCACTGCCGGATTTCCACTCGACGCTCGAACACATAGCGCGGCTGCAGAAAGCCGACGAAACCGGCGGCGGCTTCTTTGACTACGACGACGCATGTCAAACGCTGTCGGCAGTCATCGAACGCCTGACCAAACAGCCGGCGCCGGTGGTCAATCGCCCCGGCGGCACCGCCGCCGCCTCCGCGGCCATCGCCGCGCGATCGGCCAACGCCATCGAACAAACCACTCCGCACGCCAGCGCCCCGACAGCCCCGCTCAACCAAGAACCGAACTTCAACATGATGCAATCGCCGCGAGGCAATCCTGGACCAAGGAACTCAAAGGACGCCGAATTTGGGCGTCCCGTAAACCTTGAGCATAAGCCCCCGCGACGGCCCCAGCAATGGAACGCGAGAACGTGATGCGCAACGGAGAGGTTGGCTCGTGCGTGAAGCCAGAAGCGCGCTGTATCCCCGTCTTCAGGGACCTGGTCTGCATCGTGGTCGGCGGCGGGGGGATCACACAACAGACCCTCGTAGGCCCGGTGAACGAATGGCTCCTCGGAGTCTTCCTGGCCCTGCTCGGCATTCGTGGCCGCGCTCGCAGTGGGTTGATGCACAATCCTTCCAGCGGTCTGGCCTTTGCCGTTTTCCCCACTGGTCCGCATGAAAAGCGGCGCTGGCGTGGTCGTGCCCTTTCGAGACATATCGATTGTAGATCGTGCCCCATGTGTTTGCTGTCAGCATCACCCCTCCCTCTCGTCTTTGGCGCCAGAGAGGGCGGAACGGGCGCGTTTCATGTCGCCAAGCGTGAGAGACCGATATCCGACAACCGACGAGTGGCACTGATAGAGCATGTCTTCGTCTCTCGTCAGACGTGACGGCCCACCCATCAGTTCAACCGCGTCCAAAAGCCTTGCAAGAGGAAGTGCCGCCTCCCGCGCCTCGTCCCGCTCGCGGATCAGCACATCCCTCTCAGCGGTGAGGGTGGAGATAGTGGCTTCGGCGGCGGTGTGCTTCGTCTGGAGGCGACTGAGTTGGCCTCTGTCGTGCATAGAGCGCGCCCTGAGATCCGCTTCCGCCGCATCCGCCCTTGCCTTCTCGGCGGCGAGGAGGGAGCGAAGTTCGGACACTACGCCTTCGTGTTTCGCGCTGGCGGGGTCGTCAGGCACTTCGTCCTGATGAAGGGCGAACATGTGCCACGGCTCGATTTCAGCCTCTTTGCGGGCGTCGGCCTCGGTGTAGCGTCCAGCCTCAAACTTGATCGCGGTGTAGCCGCTCTTGTTCGGACGGTAGAAGTAGCCGCCTTTTTTGATCAGCCACTCTGCCTTCTCCGCTACTTCTCTCAGCGCGGACAGATCAGATATAGAGGGAGTGGTCATGCCTCCACCTCATCGGCAACAGTAGGTTCCGGGAAGTGCTTGGCGAGTTCCGCGCGCCAGTAGTCGCGACTGGCGTACCACTCCGGCCCGACGCTCTCGGATACAACCGGATCACGGTTTTCCTTGATGTAGGCATCAAGGGCGTCCGGGGTATAGACCCCCCGTTTCAGCTCACGCTCCCCATCTGCATCTAAAAGGCCGGCTTCTCGGAGATCGCAAAGCGCGCATTCATACCGCTCGTAGAGATTGCGGTAGATGCCAATCTCTATAGCCTTCCAGCGGTAGTAGTCGCTTCTGCACCTCTCTGCTGTCTCGGCTTTATTCAGCCGCTCAATCGCGCGATCGATGGATCTACAGGAAGCGCAAGTTTACATCGCTTGCATATCTTAAATCCGTTCTCGGTCATGTGTCGCGCTCCCCTTCAATAATATGATAAACCAGACTATTAAACACCGTAACGTGCCTCAAGTGACTCATCGTGTGGTGAAAGAAATGATCGTCACCACTACGGACAAACCGCGTCCCATGAGCGCCAACGCCACCGTAGTAAATGTTGCCTTCGGGATACCCACCCGCTCGCAGAAACACGTCACGCTTGAACGCGCACGGCATATAGAGTCCACCGTCAAGCAGCCAATTGCGTGAAATCTCTATCGCATACTGCTCAAATCCGTCCCTATCGAACGTGTCTGGTGTACGCCCAAAGTCTTTCGAGATGCCGTGCTGTCCGCTTTGCATCTTGCCAGACTCTACTAACCGACTACAGGGTATCGTGTCGTCTGAGAGTCCGCTAAGCAGGTTGTCTAGCCAACCCGGCGCACCGTACATGTCGCTATTCAAAAACACGATTACATCTGTGCCTGCCGCTTCTGCGCCAGCATTCCAAGCTCGATAGACTCGGTTCAGGTAGTAGTCATCTGGTTTAGGGTCGTGGTAATCGAGCCAATCTACATTGCGCTCACTGAGTGCTGCTTTTACTTCGGGCGTAGCATCATTGGCGACTACTAGAGAATCCACGCCTTGCATAGATTGCAGCATGAAGTCCAGATATCGCACTGAACGGTAAATCATGCCGATAAGCGTGACGGTCATCTAGTTGTCCATCGCCAACAGCGGATACTTCTTTGGGTCTGCTTTGTAGTTGCCTGTTTTCTTGATTAGCTCGTCTCTGATACGGTCGCG
This sequence comes from Amorphophallus titanum, assembly GCA_024336825.1. Taxonomy (NCBI): domain Eukaryota; kingdom Viridiplantae; phylum Streptophyta; class Magnoliopsida; order Alismatales; family Araceae; genus Amorphophallus; species Amorphophallus titanum. Next base: position 23,970,836 of record JANBPO010006859.1, read on the forward strand.
TGCTACCTCGTACCAGTGCGGGTCTTTCTCGCACCCGTAAAACTTCCTTCCTGAACGAATACAGCAGACGCCAGTTGTTCCGCTTCCCATATAAAGGTCGCCCACGACCTGGCCTTGCGTGCTTGCAAGGTTGATCATCTTTTGCATTACGCGCGTCGGCTTTTCGTTGGGGTGTTCGCCGTGTTCTTTGTCGCCAAGCGGGTGAACGATATACCTTGCCTTATCGTCGAAGTTTCCGTACAGGCGACCTGCTCTCCATGCGTGAACGATGTACTCCGTATCTGGCAGGTAGTTGCCGTTAATAAGCGGGCACGGATTCGGTCGCCGGCGGCGCCCTGACCGCCATCCTGGCCACGGCCGCGCCGCTGAGCCTGTGGATGCTGCCCGGCCTCTGGCAGATCCTGTTCGGCCTCGGCGTCTTCGCCTCCTGCCGCTTCCTGCCGAGACCGATGCTGCTGGTGGGCTGGTGGTACCTGGGCTGCGGGCTTCTGTGCCTGGCGCTAGGCGGCGGGAGCCAGGCCTTCGCCCCCTGGACGATGGCGGCGCCATTCGGCGTCGGCCAGGCGCTGGTGGCGGCGGTGCTGCGGCTTTCGGCGGAAGGCGGCGATGACTGATCCCCTCACCCGTGAAAGCGGCCGCTACGCCTACGACGGTCTCGACCGGCTGATCCACGAGCGGGCGCGCCTGGGCGTGCTCACCTCGCTGATCGGAAACCCGAAGGGCTTGGCGTTCGGCGACCTGCGCCGGCTCTGCGACCTCACCGACGGCAACCTCAGCCGGCACCTGGCGGCGCTGCAGGAAGGCGGCCTGGTCGAGGTGATCAAGCGCTTCGAGGGCGCGCGCCCGCTGACGATCTGCAAGATCACCGAGGCCGGCCGCGCCCGCTACCTGGAGTACCTGGCCGTGCTGGAACAGGTGGTCCGCGACGCCGCCGAGGCCGCCAAGGCCGGCGACGCCAATGCCCCGACGCCTCCCCTCGCCAACCCCGGCCTCGCGCCGAGCTGAGAGCGCTCAGATGACCGCTTCCCGCCCCTTCCACGTCGCCATCAGCATGGACGGCAACGGCCGCTGGGCCACCCGACGCGGCCTGCCGCGCGGCTTCGGGCACAAGGCCGGCGTCGCCACCGTGCGCCGCATCGTCGAGGCCGCGCCCGGCCTCGGCGTCACCACCCTGACCCTCTACGCCTTCTCGTCGAACAACTGGAAGCGGCCGCAGGGCGAGGTCGACGGGCTGATGGCGCTGCTCGACGCCTATCTGCGCAGCGACGCCCGACGCTTCGTCGAGAGCGGCGCGCGCCTGTCGCTGATCGGCCGCCGCGACCGTCTGCCGCCGCGCCTGCCTCCGGCGTCAGCACGGTGGCCCCGCCCGCCAGCGTCGTCTTCCGCGATGTCTGATATTGCGTTGCAACAAGCCTTCGGCCAGACTGCAGCCGGAAGGCCATCCAATGCCCAACACAACCAAAAGCGATCTCTGCTTCTAAATAAATCTTCTTACCTAGCAGATTTTGTAGGTCATAAAAAGTGGTTAGCCCATCGACATCTTTTACAGGAGAACACCCCTCAGATACCGTATGTAGTGCAAGCACTTCTTGTTCATTTTCTTTTGGTAGCCATTTTCCATGTCTTTGAAGATGCCCATATATGCATAGCAAAACTTTTGATGCTTTGACTGTTTCAGAGAGGAAGTCACTTATGGGTACATGAGTAATGTAGAACTTGAAAAGGTTATCAAGGAATTTAATCAAAGATGCAATAATATTTCCAGGATTTACAGGTAATCAATGTAGAGCTCTTTCCAATCTTGGTTTTTTCTTGTGAATTGTGGCTTTATCAACTTTCGTTCACTGACAAGATTTTATATCTTGGGTCCATGTGAGTATTTGAACTAGATTGACTTAAAAAGACCATGGAATAATTTGGATGACTTTTAATTCTTGGCCCATGGTGGTTTGTGTTAAGTAAAAGACTCCTGGAGCCTATAAGGTGTCTCCAGTTCCTGCACAATTGGTCTATGACCGACAAGTTCCTTTCATGATCCATACCAGTGAACACTACAATCGGGATCTAAATTATTCATTTGGCGGGACATAAATGATTCTGACTTGGATTTTGATCTGGAATAGCCAGAATCAACTGAACTCTGGACAATCTTAGGCCTGTTCTAGCTGTTCATGAAACTTATTACAGAAAACATCTAGGTTTCTGTAGGGAATTGGTTAGAGCAGGCCCATGGCTGAAATTGGAACTGACTCCAAGAGACATACACAGTGTGATTTTATTGATTTGACTACTTTAGATTCTTATATGTTATGAATTTCTTTTCCTCATTGTGCATGCATCATACCCATGCTAACTTATGTTTCTTTCTCATGTTGAGGGATTTTTGGAATTGGCTCCAGTATTGGACAAAGCGTGAATGGGTTTCCATTGGTAACAGTTCAACCTGTTTCTGAATTTTCAAATGAACAAAAACTTTAAGCATGATAAACCTTAAATTCTCATTACTGATTGATTTGCTTCTAAAAGATCTTACTTCAATATTGTACAGTGGGTAATAGAAATTTCTGACAAGCCGGGGCAGGAAGAAGCTGAACCTGCATTCAAGGTCAGTGATATGTTTTCTTTTTTTGTTTTTAATGTTAAATGTTTGTCTTTAGATACTTTTTTATTTATATTTGTTTATTCTTATTTCATTTAAAATTTTTTGATTAGTTCTTGCTATTATAATCTCAACTGGCGGTGAGACAGCGTCAGGTGCATACAAAGGGATACCAAGGTGGTATGCATCAAGTGGGAGTGGATCCTACCCGCAGAGCTCTCTTAATTTTCGGATTTCACGTGCACACATCAAGTGATATGTAGTTTTGTCACTTCGTAGGGCCCGGACCCGCCCGTGTGTACACTCGGTTTGGTGTCCCCATCTTAATTCATAATGTTGACACTGATTAGGCTGGATCCGACAACAAGTATTGAAAGCCGAGCACACCAGAGAGCTAATGGACTGGTGGAGTTATTAAATTGGTCCTTTTTAATTAGTATTATTAATGCTTCGGCTCCACCGCGGCACTTAGCGTACGTGCTAAAATGGATAACTTGATTGAGAGGGGGCATTGAGTCACAATTTACTTGTTTCAACTTATTATTATTATTATTCTGAAGTCACAATTGCTTGTTACATTTCAGTTGGAGTAGTTGTCGCGATAGTAGCTCAGAACAAAAAATTCGTCAAAGTCCAGCGCGACCCGGTAACATGGTATACGTTATCGCTGACGGCGATCAAATCCGTAACGGACCATCTCGGCCCATCGAAAGAGTAATCGACATGGCCCAGTCGAGGTTGACGAGAGTATCATCAGCCCACGGACAGAACATCGCATCGTCATCACACGAGTGGGATACCCGCGCTCGGGCGTTTTAGGTGCAGCGAAATTTGCCAACGGATGAACAATGAGTCGGTATCACCGAATCTGTCTCGACGTGACTTGGGTCATCCCCATGCCATAGAAATACTCTCCACAACATCTTCCTCCCGAGAACGGATGAGTAGACAGCGCACGATCGCACGGTCGGGCAGAACTTCACTCCGTGAACAATGTCATTGTTAAGTCGAACGAGGCCGCTGCGTCCAATATAAATAAATCCCCAGATGAGAACACAGAGGGCGAACATGCAGACATAGAAGGAGAAACTAGGCAATTGACAGATACACATCACCAGCAACTTCCACACAATGAGAGAGAGAGAGAGAGAGAGAGAGAGAGAGAGAGAGGCATAGACAAATTTTGTTATGGTTCAACTTTTGAATGCAAGTAACTCTGGGACTTTGCATATTCAATTTATCACAGTCCCATAAATTTCATCTACCATAAAGGTTCACCAGGGAATTCATTAGACGAATGCTTCCAATTGCCATATGTTCTTTAATTATCTCTGTTTTCTTAATTAACCCACTTGGAGACACAATTCAGAAGAATATGTGAGTGATTCATAAACAAGGTCTCTTTCTCTTATCAAGGGTCCTTGTCATGCCTCTATTTGAAGTTTGCTGTACCATGTCCTCAAATGATTAAGTTGAATCAATATATTAGATTCTCTATGTAGAATTGTTCTTCGTGTACCTTGTGATAATTATGGGGGTATAAAGCAAATGGCTATTATCGTCTGTGTTAAAATTGTAGGTAAATTGTATATTATCATCCAGTTATTAAAAGTTTTAATATAATTTCAGTGAAGTTGTAGCCTCTTATAATTCCATCTGGCATTTGTCCTCTATAGAGTACCGAACAAATTGTTTTACCGAACCAAGAGATAGAACACAATGTGAACATTTGGATGATCATGGAGTGAATGAGTGGATGGCATGTAACAGTTGTTGGAGTACATTTAGATTATTCTGATTATTCTACTAGTCACATGAATAATGTTTCATCTTTCTGGTAGAATGTTGTTTTCATTTAAACTGTCTTTCATAGATCAACAACATACAAATTGATTGCTAATTATATTCTTGTACAGTTGATAATGTCGCGTCGGCGGATTCCATGTTTAGACTCATATTTGGACAAGGTATGTAGATTGCCTGATGATATAATGTCGTTGATTTGAAACATGGAACAGAGGTACCACCATTGATTGCCATCTTCCTTTTCACCTTGAAATTTGCATTAGTCTATGTTCTTTGTGTAGACCATACAATAATTAAGTGTATTTTACTATTGTAAAACTGATGAACATGATACAAACTATGTTTCATTCTATAATTGTTATCAATGTTATGATTTTTCTGTACTTGAAATATTTCTAGGACAGGAATAATTGTACGTCTCTATGGGGAAATATTACTCATGTTCAGTCAAAGTTTGGTTGTTCAACAAAATATTACCTCATGCCATCTCTGAGTATGTGGAGAGAGAAATGGACAGATAGGAAGAGAATACTCGAGATCCACAAAGAATGCCTATGGGCAAGTTCAGGCCCCAACGACCACCAGAAGAATTGATGCAGCTTAGTAACAGGAAGGATTCCTTCGACAAATCCCTCTCCGTTTGAGAGCCAAGGCAAACATCACAATTACCTGCAAGTCAAATTTAGGCCTTAAGGAATTAACTACTGGTCAAACAGACAAAGCAATTTGGAATAGAAAAGAACAGAATTTTACTTATGTACTTCAATTTCTATAATGGAAAAGAAAGTGCCAACCAAAGTAGGAAGTTAGCTTCTCAAATTTCTAAGCTTTGCTGAAACTTTGATTGAAGGTGCAGCAATATTTTCTAAAACTTAAGTAGTTCTTTCAAATTTAATTCATGTTTACCACATTCATCTTGTATCATCACATCTAAATACAATACGCCTAATTCTGTATCTTTCTCAACAGCCTCCATCTAATTTCTTCTTGGTCCTCCTTTTCCCACTTTGGAACCCTCATAAAAGTGGTGATCATATCCCTCAACATATTGCCTTTCTCAGCATTCAGTGCTACATGCATGCCTACAATTTAGAGACCCCCCCTCCAAAAAAAAGAGCATTGTAAATATATGTAGTGTAGGAAAAAGGAAGAACAGTGAAGGAGAGGGATGAAGGTCATTGCATTCTCCAAAACAGGGGATCGGATTTTAGACAGGCCAACCCCTCTCAATCTTGTTCATAGTCTCCCTTGGAAGACAAGAAAATACATAAAGGACCAAAAGGCCCACGTAGGTGGTGCACCTATGACCAAAGCACCCTTCTGTCTTAGAGATGGACAAAGACTTAAGAAAAATTACAGAAAACCCCCTGTTTTGTCCCTGTTTCTGTCTACATTCTCCCTCGAGCTGAACATAGATGTCAGTCATACACAGTTTGGTAGTGTAGATTTGTCCCTATTTCTGTCTACATTCTCCCTCGAGCTGAACAAGATGAGTCCTACTTATCAGAAAAGCAACATACTAGCAAAATCAGCTAAAGCTCGTGTAGATTTTTCACAGACAAAACCTCAAACAAGAAATGGTTTTCAATTAATATATCAATCATTTGCAATCACAAAACAAAACTTGGTATTTTTTATCGTAAAAGGGATTCAGATATGCCAATACCCTGATCGCGCTGGCGGGCGGCGGCGTGGCGGCGGCCTTCACTGGCCAGGTCGGCGGCGGCCTGAAGACGACCTATTCGGTGTTCGGCGCAAATGGGGCTCTGGCGGGCTCGACCTCGCCGTCCGCGGCGGTCTCCGACCTGACGGGCTATGGCTTGCCGAACGGCGGCTTCCAGATCGGCGGCGTGGTCTATGACGCCCAGGGCCACGCGACCGGCCAGGCGGCGGTCCCGGGCGTGGTGGCCTTCGCCAGCGGCGCCAACGGCGCCTATCTCGAACTGCAGGACAACCAGCTTTCCTATTTCAACGGCTCGGCCGTCTCCGCGCCGATCGCCCTGCCGGGGGAAGCGGCGCACGCGGTCACCAGCGCGGCCATGGCCACGCTCAACGGCGGCGGCGTGGGCTTGGCCTGGACCGACGCCAACGGCGCCTACTTCGCCACCTACGATCCCGCCAGCAACACCCTGTCCGCGCCGGACCTGATCGACGTGGCGGGCTCGGCGGGCAT